>JAPYZB010001682.1:0-14764 GCA_030522745.1 Eupelmus kiefferi | reverse complement strand
GGCATCTTCCCTGAGTGGCATCTTACCCCACCACTGTCAGATGTCATTTGTTTATTGTTATTAATTGTTAACTAATTAATGCAATACAAAAATTTATATTCATGTTTGATAGCTTATACTGTTCTTTACTAAAATAAGTTGTATGAATTTAGTTTACTTAATTTGTGTAGATTTTATTTGAAATTTTCCCTTAAGTATGGCATCTTTCCCCGATTTACCTTATATAAACTTTATACAAAATATTTTTTCCAACTTGTTTAATTAATGTTTAGGACAAAATTTTTGGGTTCCCGAAAAATATTCTATGTAGATTTCTAGCCATTTCCACCCATTCCACTTAGCCTTAATATTTTTTTGATACTCCGTGCGCAAAGCTCGATTTTGCACATGCTTGAACCATAAAGTGTATGCTATATCTTGGTTTGTGCACGACGTATTTAAAAATACAACTCTCGGGGGCGCAAACGTCCCCGCGAGGCTGAAATCAATTTCTCGCACTAATATCGAAATTTACTATAATAGTACATTTCTATACTAGTGCGAAAAAGTGAAGTCTCGTATGGACGTTTGGAACAGACCACGCGAGGTTAAAATCACGTTCTCGCTCATATATCCAACTATATTTTTTTATGAGAAAGTGAGATTTAAATCACGCTTGTTTGTTAGAGCGTGCGCGAAATGCAGCTTTGCGCACCAAGTATCAAAAAATATTTTTGTGAAATCCCATTTAATTATTGCCGGCCATAGCACTTTTTTATTGATTCTAATGCTGTACTGAAGAACTTTTGTATTTTTCATCAAAATGGTTATGAAACGTGAAAAGAAAAATGTTAGCTACAAGTTTTAGCGATATTATTTTTCAATTATTCGTTGAATCTTCATTTCATTTCAGGAATCATTACTGCAGGTCAGCCAAAAAGTGGACATTTTACCTTCCAGTAATGTCGCAGAAATATTGTATAAAAACTTTTGACTGATATATTCCTATATTAATATTTTACATTGATACTTGACATTCAGAAAATTTTTTCGAAAATTTACAAAACTATCTGTACTATCTGGAAAGCTATACTGCAATTAACAGAATCACAAAACTGTTAAAGTGAAAATTTCTTAGCACGCACGTTGATAAAAAAAGTCTTTTCAATTTTCTTACGTTTTCTATATAAAATAGAAAGTAAATAGGAAGAAAAGTTATCGAATGTCATACCTTCACCTCTAAATTTTGATATATTCACTCATCAAATTGTACGATATTTTTACATAAGTTTATACAATGAAGTAAGCCTAAACTACATATTCTGCTAAACCAAAGTTAAACCTACATATTCTTCATCGGCAATCTACAGTATTTCTTCAGAATTATCATTAACCAAACTCATTCCAAGAAAAAAACCCACCAACAATAAAGAACAATTGCAAATGTAGGCCAGCCGTCTCCAAAGAACGCATCCCTGTCCTCTCGTGCCAGCAGCGCGAGCGTTACTGCAATAAAAAACGGAAATCCTGCCGCTGGCGGCAAAGTGTCGTAAAAGACGCAATAAGCCACCGCTCGCTTAGAAGACGCCGTATTCTCCTCTATGCATAACCGCGCCAGTGTCTGCGTGTGTGCGCGCATATTGCACCCTGCGATCTTCTCCGCTGCGCGCCGATTAGATCGATTCGGTCGTCAAAACGGAAATAAGACCCCGAGCGCGCGCCCAGCTGCGGTTAAGGCTGTGTAACTTTCACTGACGGTGCGCGCGCGAGCGAGCGACGGGAAACAAAAGGTAAGATCACACGAATTAGGACTGTTCCGCCAGCGAGACGATGTAACTGCGGATAATTAATACTTTGCGCGAGTTGCGGCTCTGCGCAGCCGCTCTCGGACATGCTACTTTGAATGACTTACTTTTTAGACGCGCTTAAACGCCGCGCGTTACGTCCACTCGTTCCCTCCCCCGCGTCTATACGCTAATTCGCCGAGCTCGCTAATAGAGCCGATTGCAGGAGACGCGCCGGTCTTTTTAAAAAGTTTATTGTTTACGACTCTGTGTAGACAAGCAGCGGGGGGGCCCTGGCGCAATGCCGTTCCACATTAGCGCAACGGATCTTTTGGCAAGCGATTAAGTAATTGGAGCGGCGGATGCAACCTGTCTCAGAGTGCCGCTCGTGTGTGTACACCTGCGCACAGTTTTGCCGAACTGCGAGCGCGCGCGCGCAGTTACGAAAATTGGCCTTATGAAATATTGTGGGGTAATGCAAGCGCGGACGAGCCGCGCTCTATAGACAATGCGGTTTTAAGAGCAAGGACCCGCCGGCTTAGAAACGCCTGGAAACGAGGAAAAGTCTTCCTTTGAGAGCCCTGATGCGCGCAGAGAGAGAGCCAAGTGACTTTATACTGCACGCGCTCCTCGTCAAGACGAATGAGATGTAAGCGCCGAGTTTGCGCGCTGGAGGTGTTGTTGCTGGACTTGCGACTTACTGCGGTGGTCATCTTTAGAGCAACTGGCTCGATTTCTTTTGGGTCTTTCGATATTGTAATTATATTCTTTTTTGGATGCATTAATTGAATGCTGATGTATATGCGTTGTTTTTTTACTTTTTTCCGTGGTTTTATTCATATTGCGAAGTCATCTTCTTGATACAGTCCTTTAATAGTATATAATTACTTATTATAAATGTTACTGTTACAACTTAAATATAGTTCAATTTCTTCAGTTTTTATTTAACACAAATTTAAGCAAGATTACGTTTTTTATTATTTTAAACAGTTTTGTCATTTTTTAATACTTTACGAAATTATTGCAAAATAATTTCTCAATTATTTTTAGTTTTGACGTAAGTATATCGATTAATTACATATGTGCAAATTAACTACAAGCCACGCTGCAAGATATAAAACATTTGACAAGACGTTGATTTTTCGATCTCATTTCTTATCTACTATCTGATAATTTATTTTTTTATTCTTATCACGACTGACTAGCTACAATTAAGTAACTATCATGGCCAGAAGAGCACGTATGCCTAATATTTAAATGCAGCCTCTTGTGAGTTTAAAAGTTAAGTTTATGTTAACTTTGTGATCCTTTTGAGTAAGTATCATTAAATGCATATTAATCCAATAATTACTGTAATACTGTTTCGATTATATTAAACAATAAAAGTAAAGTGAATATCTTAGTTTCGTTGTTATTCAAATCAAGAAAGAAATGCGTCTAATCTTACAATGTAGATTTTAAAAACGGGATACTAACATTTTTTTTATAATAATTAAAAGTATATATTTACTAATTTTTAATAAATATTAAACGAAATAAAAAATATATAAATTCTTTTTTTATCTCACTTAGCATATCTAAACAACGCATTTAATATTCTAAAATTTAAAAAAAATCTATAAATTAAATTTAAAATAAAACGTTTTCCATTCTTATATAGAAATTAAAATTACTATAAAGGTAAGGAAGTGGAAAGAAAAACAAATCATTTTATTTTGAAAACACTCCGAAATAATTTTTATTTTTCTGTCACACTCCACAAAACATATTTTTGCATACATTTAAATCGAGTAGAAAATTTTATAACAAGTTTTTAACATTTCATTATTCTATAAGAAAAGTTTTACAAAAAGTAATTATTGCGTTCTTTTTACTCTTCGTTAGTTCTTTTTCTTTAAACTAAAATATTTGTTGCATTTAATTTGTAATAATAACATTGTATCACTATAGTATATTTCTTATTGAGAATAAAATTTATAAAATGTATCTTCACTTGAAAGGTATTTCATTTTTTCAATAATTTTCTGATAATTTTAAGTAATTGTTACTGTCAAGTATACTAAAAATTTTAAAAGTGCGTTTACTTTTCAAGACCAAATATTTAATATTCTATAATGTTTTGAATTTATTTCTGTTACTCTATTCTTAAGTTAAAATTTTAAATGTAAAATTTTTGGTAAGTTGATTGATAAGTTTATTGTTGAAATATTGTTCCAAGTTATACTTAAAACTGCAATATTACAATCGACAATACTTTTTGGTATTTGAAATATGCGTAAAAACATTGTAAATATTGTACAAAAACAAGATAAGACTGAACTTATTAAAAAAATTATCTCTACTCAATAAAAAGACTTATGCTTTATATAATATCATTCAATGGTTTATAATTTATTTAATTTTGAACACAATATTCCTAGTTTCTCTTAATATCAGAAACCAGTACTTTAGATAAAAAGATTCATTCTTCACATCTATTTGATAATTAAAATCTACATCAAAAGTCCTGCACCAAATGTATTAATTTCAAATCATAAATGCAGCAATACTTCGATATAGGAATTTACGATGTAGGGATTTACGTTAAAAACATAAATGATCGATGAACTTTTTTAACTTGAAAGAACTAAATAAATTAAATTAAAATAATTTTACATAACATTTATTAAATAATATGAGAAATAAGTTTTTCTATGCGATTTTCAATTCTAAGTAGCAACAATAACGATGTTAAAACACTACCAACACTAACAATAAAACTAATTCCTTCAAAGATAAGTTTAGGTGCAAAAATCTTCCATATCATGAGATGTCGACAATGTACAGTAGCAGCAAGCATGCATATAAACACCTGAAATCAAAAAGTATATTAATTACTAGTACAAGTTCAGTAAAATCTTTCAGTAAGCCTGCTATGTATCTGTATTATTATTAAAACGAGTTATTTATCAAAAAGAATAAAATGCAGTCTTATTACATTGAAAGGTTTTACTGTACTATTTAAAAGATTTTACTTTGTACAAAAAGTTTATAACTTACTCTAACAGCATGATATAAAATATATCTTCCAGCAACAGAGAAAATTGCTGAATGAAATTGAGTATCATTTTCAAAAAGAACAAGTTCACCTCTTTTTGTATCTTCCCATATAGTCTTAGTTGTCTTTGTTAAATTAGAAAAAACTAGTCGCATTGTAAAGGGCACGACTACAATAAGAGGAAGCATCATTCCTAAGATTATATGTGAACCAAATGTATTGATTCCTACAAAAAGAAAAATAATTATTTTACATAAATAGTGCACTAAAATTTTGGAATATAATAAAAATGTTTTACCAATGAGTATTGCACGAGGGAGATTAAGTTGATAAAATCCTTCAATTCCTATAAAACCAGCCTCCCAATGAATTGTAGAGAAACTTGGTTGATGACCTGTTGCATAGAAAAAATATTCTGCTATAAGGAACCAACACAGAATTGGTGGATTCGGTACATGCAGAAGTTCTTCTGTAATATAAAAATTAAAAAATATTTATTTATCAAAAATTACTAAATATTTAACACATATAATATTCGGTTTTCATATGTACCTAAATTTGTAGCACTCCGAAGTCTGTCCATAGCGCTTACATATAATAATCCTATACAGACTAGATTCATTAAAATTACACTTGGAGCAATTACAAAGCCAAGTAATAATATATACAAAAGGCATAAAAACACACTAAGCAAAACAAAACAGGAACTGTAAACTGTTCCAAGTCCAAAAACTATTGGAATTTCATTTTCATCTTCATTCTTTTTTTTATAAAGAACATTTTTTATTTTTTCATACAGCTTTGGTACTGATGTTTCTTCTTTATAAATGCTTATGCTTTCCTTTTCTTTAGGAAGCAAATATACTGCTAATGGTCGATAAAATATTAGTAAGATGGCAGTAATAAATAATGTGTAAATAATTAATGGTAATGAATTAGCTCGTTGTACTAGCATTGGATATAATTTTAAATTTCTTTGTAATTTCAAGATCCAGTAGCAAGAAGTAAAAACTACTATTATTGCTAGACAAAATCTAGCTAGAATTTCACTTGGTGAATATCCTGACAAATTTCCACAATGACGCAACCAAATTTTTATAACTGTAACATAAAGTGCAAGTGAAGTAACTGCTATAAACATGAAGATCATTTCCATGTCTTTTGAAACAATTGATCCTGATTTTCCAATAACAAAATTCATGTAATTCTGTTCATCTTCCATTATTTGTTGTTTCTGCTCTTCTCTATACCTCCAAAAGTAGTTTGAGCTTCTTATCAATAAGCAAATAATAAAGACTAGCAGTGGTGACATAGATACATAAAGTAATCTCTTGTTTGACTTTGTTAAACTTTTCCCCTTCTTATCTACATTTTCTGTAATGCTTTTACTTCTAAATGAATAAATGAGAAAACAAAATAAAGTAATGAGAAAATAAGATAAAATTTTATTTTCTTCAACAACATAACTGTTTGAAAAAACTCCAAAAATTATCACCATTAAAATTAATCTTGAAAAAACACTTATCATAGTTTTTTTACGCCGAGAATGTTCAAACCATGACATTGAAATGTAATCCCAATTTTGAATTAACAAAATTGTAAAGCAAAGTACTGGAATTAATCCACAGAAGAAAAGCAATGTATTTTCAAAATCGTCAGTCACTTGTAAAAAGTAAAGTATGAAGACAAGACATAAACTTATTAAAGTTGTGAAAAACAGACAAGGCAAAAACGAAGACTCCAATATTGAATACATTCTTTTACCAATTAATCCACTGATCACAATGAAAAATGAAAATATAGCACAGAAAAATAAAAGCAATCCTCTCATCATAAAATTAGGATTAAATTGCACCCATACTTCATAGCAAATTCTTCTAACAGCCGTAAAGTATTTATCAGTAATATTTACAAAATCTTTTAAGTCACTATCACTTTTTACAAATTCTATTTTCTTTAGAATTTCATTATATATAGTTTTCAATTCTTCTAATTTATTTTCATTAGAGAGAAAATTTTCAGAAGAATAAGTGTTTATGTAATGTTGTACTTGAAAAACATTTTTCCATAATGAATGTAAGATATAATTTAAATCATATGTTTGTGAGTTTTTGTCTGTTTCTTTACTGGGTAATGCTTCAATAATTACACTTCCAATATTTGAAAATGGTATTGGAACTCCTAGAATTACAGATATTGTAGGAACAATATCAATTTGGTTCACACCTGATTTTTTTTCAATATCAAAATTTGTGCTTATATCTATTAGTGGTGAAGAAGAGTAGACAAACAATGCTGCTTCAATTTCATCTAAGGTGTCTCCTCCATGATCACCACTATCAGTCATTCCATGATCTCCCATGACAAAAAGAACTGTATCTCTTTTACTCTCGTTTATCTTCTCAATAAGATTTTGTACAAAGAAATTTGTTTCATTTAATTTTCTCAACATTTCTGGATGGTGCATTCCATGTTTATGACCACAATGATCAATTCCTAAAATGTGACCTATCAGAAGAGACCAATCAGGCTTTTCAATCTCTTCAAAAATTGATCTTTCCACTTGTAAATCTACAGTATCGAGATCTGAAACATCGAAAGAAGGAGCAGCATATTCTCTTAAAAACTTATTTGGATAAAGTTTGGTCCAAGTATCATCTCCCATAAAGACATTTCCATTTTCAATGTTCTGATCAATAAAATTATCTTCTACAATATCGTATGCTGCAAAATTATTGTGCACGTCAATAAATGTAGGTAATGTTCCAGTTGTTAGACTTTTTAACCTTTGCATAGTAGTTGTTGGTGGATCAGCTAAAAACTTAAATAGTTTAGAATTTTTTTGGTAATTTTGTATAGTTTCGCTGAAAATAGGCATTTTATTTCTGTGAAATGTAGCTGCTGAAGCTGCATCATGAAACTTTGTGACAAATTCATATTTCAGAGCATCAACAACAAGAACAATTACTCGGGCACGTGATGCCAAACATTCTGTAGCAACAGAAGAAGGATCATCAAAATTGAAAACATCATTTTGAATTAAGGAGCAATTACTGCGTTCAGTAATTGCAGTCCTGCGAAGGAAGAACCCATTGGTAAATAAAAAAAGGCCAAAAATCATGGACAACGATGCCCAAAATAATATGGATATGTAACTAAATAGCTTCGTCATGGCTAAAGGTGCTAAATGCTTATTGTTTTATATACAATTTATTCCAAAAAATTCAAAACACCTGAAAAATTAAAAAATATAATTGCAATCACGTATTTTATTTATTTTTCAATCATAGGTTATAAAATTTAAGGTTAGAATGAGAAATATTATTCATGCAAAATGAAAATATTTATATTGAGTAATAAAGTAAACAAATAAAATAATTTGCAAGTAGGCTTACAAAAATTAAATAAGAAACAACACAAAAATTAACCAAAACGAAAAAAATTGATCTTAAAAAAATTATAATTTCTCACACTAATACAGGTAGTACAGAAATGAGAAAAAGGAAATTACATAAAATGAATAAAAAGTAAGAAAATGATAAATTACCTTTGCCATCATTTAAATATTACGTTAACATTGTATTTTTCTACGTTTGTTAGAGCCATTCTACACGGCGTTCTTTGCGCCGTGCTACGTGTACTTAGCTCCGACCGAAAAAATATCGCTGCTCGCCATCTTTACATCAAGGTTAAACGGAACAGACCTATTCAGTTTGAAAGTAATACCTATATAAGCTTGTTTATATATAAAATCATTTCTGCTCCAAGATAAGGTCTATTCCACTCAACCTTCGTTTACTCAATTTAGTAGATGGCGAGCAACGACTTTTTTTTCGGAGCTATAAGCACACGGAGCACAGCGCAAAGAACACCGTGTAGAATGGCTTTTAAATTGATAGCAGTGGCCGTGCATCGTTAAATAATAAACTTTTTGCAGTATAAAAAAATTGATAGTTATAAAAATGTATCATCGCATTATGCATAGATTAAAGTAGTTTTGCTTTGTAGTAAGAAAATTGTATATTGTAATCGTCGATAAGATAAAGAATTTTATCAGAGTCTCTGATTTTATCAGATTTTGTACATCGGGCAACTCTTGATTTCTTCTGTTTTTATGTAGCAGACAGCGCTGGCAACTGAAAAAATAGCCGAATTAAAGTTGTTCCTCATCGACTGCTATATAGTGCTATAAGTCATTTCATGACGTTCACTAATCTTCGAACAGCAGGATAGGTGTGTTCGTTTTCACTAAGGAACAAATATGGTCTATTTTTGACATTTAAATTAATTGAAAATATAATTATACATTGAAATTATTTAAACGCTTTACCTTAAAATATAAATAAATTGTAGACAAATTTTTAATTTAAAAAGAATCTATTTATTATTAATTAGATTATAATCATTCATATTATTAACATTATTATTTCTTTTATATTTATGAAATGTAAAATTTTTTTTTAATTAAATGCATTAAAGAATTTTAGTAAAACACGCATGTTATTATATCATTTATTTAATAAAATTAAAATAAATTAATTAATTTCTATAATGAATGATATTTTGGAATAAAATTAAAAGATTATTTATTTCAACTAGTATATAAATAATACATGAAAAATAATTTTATTTAAAAAAATGTAATGTAATAATAAAGCAAGATAAAAGCAGAAAAGTATTTAGATAAATTTAGTTTTATCCCCAGGGCCCAGGCAAACGACTCTGTAGTTCGAAAATCGAAAGCCAACATCCCCGCAGCCGCAGTAGCTCTACGCGCACACTCCAGCATCTGCCTGATTTCCTGTCTAGGTTATGTTTATGTTTTCAGGAATCGAAGGGGGATGAAAAAAAAATGGCGATCCTACATTATCAGTTACACGACGAGCTCCAAGTTAGCGCGGAAATACTGAAAGAAAAGTTGCGAAAAATGTGAAAGTGTCAAGTTTATAAGTGAAGGAAAGTTCACGCCGAGCCCTGGGACGGCCCAGTCTACCTAAGTAATCGATTATTTCTACACTACGAATAAAAGCTTGTCGTTCCAAAATTCGATAGAATGCACCCCTCCGAGTTTTGTTTCTTCTCGAGGGGGGCTTCTGTATACAATGCGTGAATGTGGATCAATTACTTACGTGCACGCTACTTTTATCATATGCTCTGTTTTATTTTGTAAATTTACTTATTTTCAGGCCGATTCATTATTCTTTTATTTTAGAAGTGTGTCTTGCAAGTGTGCATTGCTCCTTTACAGGACAGCTAAGTTCGTCGTTTTGCACGCATTGTTTGTATCAACCAGTGGTGTTGTGCATATAGTGTATATAAGCAACGTTTCACATTTCTCTTGATGCCATTTTATTATTTATCCATTTTATTCTGTAATTATAAATGTTATTTACTTACTGCTGCATGTTATGTACTCATTTTTTTGTTTCAATAAATTTTGTATTTTGTTATTTATTGTTTATTTGTATTATTTATTCTTCATTGTGTCTTCATCAATGGTATTTATAATTAATTTATTATAAAATTTTGCGTTTAAAATCGAATTTTTGAAAGCACTATTTGTTTTATCTTATTTCAAACATCTAAGAATTCTGTAAGGTGTATATGTAATATTTTGTTATTTTTAGAATGAGTTTTTATTATTTTTTATTTAAATATTGTGTTTTATAAATAAATAGATTATGCCATGTGTGTGGATAATATTTATAAGACCGCATACATAAATAAAAAACAATTTATCTAGGATGTAGAGTATCTAGGTCACGTTAGTAAAGTTTGTAAAGTATTGTTGATGAAGTAGTTTCAGTGAATTTTTCACATAGTATTTTTACAATGTAATTTTTTAAATAAAAAAATTAAATAGAAAAGTTTAAGTAAGTCAATAAATAATCGATTTGCTGATAAATTTTTAGATGTATAATTATAACTATAAATCAATAATCCGTAAATTAAACTTCCAAGTCTTTAGTAAAATTTTAATCAATTTATGAATAATTAAATATAAAAATAACTATTATTTTGATTAAACGATATTGAAAGAATAGAAAAGCAGAGCCAGATTTACTTATACTTGATTTTAAAATTTAAAAAAAAAGGTTAAAAATGAGGAACTGTTTGGACTGTAGGAAAAGCGGAATAGTCAGAAGTGGAAAAATACTTTTCGATGCGAAAGCCGCTGCCAAATGACGGAGCCAATGACATTACGAAATTCCAACGGCGGACGTTGCTTGGGGCGGCAGAAAGATAGCAGCTGATTGCTGGCGCGTTGAGTAATGAGCGAGTCCCGGCATCTTCGCTCGGTCTCCGATTTGTACGCAGCCGACGAGATAGAGGTGCTCCTCCTTGAGGAGATTCGCGACCTGGAGCCTCCACCTGCCGCCTATTCGCGGCCTGAAGACATTCAGGACTTCGAAATTGGTACGTCAGTCGTCAGGCTCCCTATTATATTCTTATTGTATATACGTAATATCGGTTTAATGCGCTTATCTCCTGCAACCTTCAAATGCGCGCCTCCGATTGTCTAAGCCTATTGAGTATAATAATTCTCTCTTTCTCTTGTTCAGATTTTAAATGTTAATTATAATTCGTTATACATTAGAATGGTTAATGTGGGAATTGTTTAAAAATATGCGTTAAAAGTGAAACCTTTTACTCTATAAGATTTCTTTAACTTTTTAAAATAATCAATTTACATGATTTAGAATATATAATTTAAGTGTCAAAAAAATTCATATTAAAAGTTTTTAAATAAATAAATATACATTATATTGGTAGAAAATGATATTTAATAACAAATTTTAAAATATTAAAAAAATATCCTCTCTTAAAAATAAGAGAATTACCAATGTTGCAACAATATTCTGTCAATATTGTGTGAATATGGTACCAATGTTGTAACAATATTATGAGAATATTGTGACAATATTGTGACAATATTGTAAGAATATCGTGCCAACATTGTAAAAATTTTGTGTCAATATTATGTCAATGTGGTGCCAATATTGAGTCAATATTATAACAAAATTGTGCCAATATTGAGTCAATATTGTAACAATATTGTAAAAATATTGTGCCATTATTGGGCCAATATTGTAACAATATTGTAACAGTATTGTGTTAATATTGTAACAGTATTATGTCAATATTGTACCAATATTTTAACAATATGATGTCAATATTGTGTCAGTATTGCAGCATTTTTGCAATAATATTGTAACAACGTTGAAATTATATTGTAACAATATTGTAATAATGATACAGGAATATTGTAAAAATAATTTGTTAATATTGTGTCAATATCGTGTCAATTGCAGCAATATTTTCTCTTAAAAAAGGCACCACAGAAAGTTAAAGCGTCTACAGGCTCGACTCTTGTCGTTTAGAATGAGTGCGAAAATCAAATTTAGCTGAGGACACATATAGGGCGCACAAAGCGCTGGATTTAATTACTAACTAGTCAAAATTATCAGGATATAATAAATTTAAATCAAGGTCTTAAAAACTTTATTCAGGTTTTTAAAATTTTTTATACGAAATTAGAATATGCATTATTAAAAATTTTTAATTATTTGAATCTGCATAGCAAAGAAGTAAACTTTCGCATTTTTATATAAGTATTTTTGTAGATCATATATATTATAATCTATGGTAAGTCGATAAGGTAGAAAACCGATGATTCTTTTTAAAGCGAGAAAAGTCGTTCTATTGAGAACTGCTGGCTTAGCTAAAACTACGAGGAAGAAAAGGTCCTTTTATTTATTTTATTAAGAAATAAATATGAAGGTATATATTATATCAATGATTATTTTAAATCTTTGAAATTTCATATTTGATTGAAAAGATGTTCAAAATATAAAACAATAACGCTATTTTTCGTAACATAAAATGATACGAGGATGCAAAAGTTTCGAACATTATTCTTGAAAGAAAACGAATAAGTAATTTCTTTCTTGAAATTTTAAGTTACCAATTTTAAGAAAACTATGAAAAATATTTTCCGAATTTTCATATCTAATTCATAATAGTTACGTGCACTATAGCTAGAAAATTTTTTCTTATAGTTTCTGACACTCTAATTTTCAATTCTCGTTGATCGATTCTATATGAAATCCATACGATCGACTAATCGACACTCAAGATCAACCAACTCAACAAGTATTCAACAATTCAAAATCGAACTATTAAATTCGAAAACCCAGATCTTGCACTCAGAGCCCATCGCTAAAAATAATCATTTCAACGTCAAGCAAACACACGCGCGCGAGCGCATTAGCATGTAAGCTCAGCGAGCTGCGCAAAGCTAGCGGATCTTTAAAAGGGTTCATAAACACCTAGTGTAGATAGTGTCGCGCTTCGGCGCGGTAAAAAAGGGAACTCAAGCGTGCCCAGCTCTGCTTTTCCTGCGAGCGCGAGTCGTCTTCTCTTGTCGCCGGTCCGGTCTACGTCCTGCTGCGAGAGAGTCGTTTTTTCAATTTACATAGATTACCCGAAGAACAGCGCTCGGCACTCTGTCAATGCTCGCACGTCGGCGTGTTGCCCGACTTCGGAGATTGTTCTCGCTTGTGTTTGGGACATTTGTGACTTGATGCGTGACTCTTCTGCGCTCGCGCGCTTCCTTCAAGGAAGCGACGACTGCTTCGCTCGTTCTCTGTCTAATGACCTTTTTTCTACTCGCTTTTCTGTCGCTTTTACTTCTTTATTTCAGAGCTACTTGTGTCTTCTTATTAACAGTGTTTCCTTACTTTCTATGCTATCGTCGGGATTTTTTACACTTTAACAGCCATTATTTGATGATTTATTTTTACATTCTTCACTTAGCGTTCTGTGGCTTCCCGATATAATGAAGTGACGTGAAACCCTTCTTGTTATAGAGAAAACGTGAACCCGTAATTTGCATTTAATTTTCAATTTTAGGAAAGTTTTCGATGTCAAGTTGTTATTTCTTTGAGAAAAAAATGGGTTCCCGTATTTTCTATTGTATAAAGAAATAACGTTTTAATATTTAAACTTGCACCCGTGATCGAAAGAAAGTGAAAATTTAACACCTAAACTTAATTTATTATAGTATCAAATATGAACACAGTTATATGCCCATAACTTCAGGGTCGATTTGAATTATGAGTGGACTTATTGTATTTTCTGGTTCTCATTATTAATTTGCCATAGAAATAATAACAAAATAGTTTTTGAAAGTAAATATTAACTATATGCCTGAAAAAGCATACTTTGTTTTAATTATTATGTCGTATTGTATCTGAAGCTGTCCCTCCTAACTAGATAAATTAATTTTTCGTAAGTTCGCGAAGAAAAGATAAATAAAACGAATTAGAATTGAATTTATTTAAATTTTACGGTAGGCTTATCGGAAAAGGTCAGAAAATGATTGTCAAATAATAGACTTTATATTCTCTATTAAATAAAAAAATTTGTTGGTAACTCTATAAATTTTATGTGAAAAAGAAGCTCTCAGCCCCTAAAAACAATATAAATTGGTTTTGAAAAAATATATTTAATCACTAATATGTCTGAAAATCATAGAATTATTAAATTATAGCAATAAACTAAAAAATAATGCTCTTTGTGTATGCGTATATAAGTTTAGAAGAATAAAAAAATTTATTGTTTTCTCTATTTAATTTATAAGATTTTTTTACCAAGCACTGTTCTTTTGAGAAGTAAAAAATAAGATTTTATTTTTAAACTAAACTGCTGTTTGGATTTTGGTTCATTCTATAAAACTTTTATCATTTATCAAAATAATATATCTGTATTAAAACTAGTATACGATAACATTCAATATTTTTTACTGTTTTCAGTTAAATCTATAAATTTAATTAACAAAATCATCTAGTATATAGATCCCTCGATTATGTTTAAGCTTTGTATTATTGAAAAGTTTTTAAAATTTATCCACAAGCGTGAACATGCATCTCAATTCGTACGCTAAATAAACATAAAAAGTGAG
>JAPYZB010001681.1:0-13760 GCA_030522745.1 Eupelmus kiefferi | reverse complement strand
TATATATATGTATATAAGCAATAAAATCTCGATTCGAACTAGCCATAAAACCGCAGTCGCTCCTCTCGACTTTTTTTTTTAATCGGACGCGCGCGCCGAGAGATAAGGAAGTAGTAATAAACGGCGATAGAAAGAAGTAAAATACAGAAAATATTAAGAGTAGTATAAAGTAGTAGGCAAAAGGACAGCGTGGAAAGAGGAAATATTAAACGTATAGAAAGCCGAAGGAGAGAAGACGCCGGCTCCAGCAGGAGGGGAAAGAACAGAGGAGAAGCTCGCGAGAGAGAAAAGATCAAAACCGGAATAAGGAGAAAAGACAAAATAGTCGATGGAGGAAAAAAGAGCGAGGAGCGCGAGTCAAAAGGCGGAGAGGAGAAGATAAGGTAATAAGAGAGAAAACGCGCTTGCTCGGCGCTTTAGGGGGGGAAGATAAGCGCGCAAAAAATTGGATAATGAGTTAATAAATTTGAAGAATCGAAGAGCTAAGTTGTAGCTCAAATGTAAACTAATAGAGTAGATTACAGAATAAGTTTGCGGGGGTAAAAAAGGCAGCGCACTCAGCGCTTGATCCTCCGTGTGCCGCGAGCCACGAAGCGAAGAAGGGAGCAGATGGGGAGAAAAAAGGGAGAAAACGCGCGGGATCGCTTTGCTCTTAGCGGCAAGAAAAGGAAATCGTCAATAAAGGCGGGGAAAAAGGGCTGAATAATAGCAAATATTAGACGCAAAGCGAACGCCTCGCTCCCTATCTCTCAGTATACCTACACTCTCAGGAAGAGGAAATATTAAATGTAGAACTCGTCGGCGCTTGTCTCTGAAAAATCGAGGGAGCTCGTCGCGAGCGCGCGGGCTGCAATAAGAAAGACAGGCCGCGCGCGAGAGAAGCTAGTAATATAAGAGAGTCCGAGGCGCGTCGGACAAATAGAAAGAGGAGGAGAGAGACGGATAAAGAAGAAGAAGAAGAAGGAGCGGAGCAGAGCGGAGAGAAACGCGCGGGGAGAGATAGCTCGTCGCGACGGACAATGGCGACGAGCCTGACAGGACAAGGTCGAAGCTCTATAGGCGCGAGAGGAGCAGTGCTCAAAGAAGCGCAAGAGAGAGAGAGAGAGGCGATTACGAAGAGCGCGGGCAGCTCTGACCCCCGTCGGCCAGTTTGCATATTTCAATTCGCGGAATGCGCGCGCGCGCGCGCCCTCGGCGATGTTGATTGATTGCTCCGGAATGAGCGCGAGGGAAATGCGACTTTTGTGCGCGCGAGCGAGAGAGGCAGAGATAGGCTAGCGCGGGGGGAATTGCTTTGGGAGGTGGATATTGTGCTTGTGTCGATAAGTGATGTACGGGAGGTGCCGCGGTATGAATGCCTGGGAGATTGGAGGGGGAGCTGGATAGATGGTGTTATAGGAGTGTCGGATGCTTTCTTGGGGATACGGATGGATTAATGGTTTGATGAGGGTGATACTATTGATGTGTTTATAGAATTTGTAATCAGGACTATTGATGTTTTGGATAAACAGAAATTTTAACTGGGAATTGGGTCAGTGTTGAGAAGCAATTTTTTGTGATCGGAATAATTTATCAGATTCATTGCGTTGTTTGATCCGAGTAATACTGCAACTGTGTGCTTTTAATTTAAACTCGATGAAATTCAATACAGTCTTGATTAATCAAACAAACACCCATGAATAATAAAATATTTCAAATCAAAACAATTCTCCGTAAGCAATCAAAGCAACCCTGTAAAAACAGTAAAGATATTTATGTCAACGAAGAACAGTGAGAATCCCTTTTTGCCTTTCGTTTACGTCTGCGCATAATCCCGCGTTGAAGCTAGTTTTACTGTGCTATCAAAAAGGTAGACGAAAAAGAAGCGCGTTGCTCGCGCACGAGCGCGCCGCGAGGGTAGTTATAAACAAACAAAAATTCGCATTTCACATAGTAAAAGGATAGGCATTTCGTGTTTCGCGCTTTATACTTAAAAGGGAATATAAAACGTTGTAACCTTGTAACTGCGTGTAAACGAACATTAAATAAAGACTTTAATGTCTGACCATTACTAACTCTATCTACTAATTATATAGCTTCTCGCTCTTGGTATAAGCTCTCGATTTATGCCCTTTTGCCGCATGCGCGCGCTCAACCTGCCAGCGCTACAACCTTATGCATAAAAAGATTTTTCCCGATAAAATCTCGGCAACTCCGAGCCCACATTGAGATAGTAAAATGAATTAATAAAACGCCTCCTGCGCAAGCAGGCAGGACCCCGCGAACTAGAGAATGCAGGCTTGTACCGTTTGCAAAAATTACCGGGTGCTTGTATTCTTCGTTTGAATAAATGATTGATAAAGAAACAATAACTGCTGGTCTGAACGATCTCAAAGTCCGATTTCGTGCTTATCGTTTTCCTTCATTGATTTCGATAAATCAAGAGTATATATACAAAAAATTATGAAAATAATCCTTGATCCAATCAGACTAATCAAGACGTAGGTAATCCACATCCTTTTACGTCACTGCAAGATTAACCAAAATACAAATTGTCAATCCCCTGCCCTCTTCCCCAACCCAAATCACTCCAAATCCACCCCGCGACCACCCAACAACCACACCTCTCCCCACGTACTTATCCTCTCCGCGGACCACTCGTCAAACCGAGGGTACAATCTCTCTCACACCTCTCCCAAATCCCCAAAATTTCGTCCTCGAAAGCAGCCCAACGCATCAGCTCTCATCTCCAACATTTACAGGCTCGCCGCCGCTGACTGGCTCGGGAATCGTGCGCATCGTCGTGCTGGACGTAAACGACCACAGCCCCGAGTTCGGCAGGCAGGAGTACAGGGCCTCGGTGACGGAAAATCTGCCGGCTGGTGCCTGGGTCGCTAATCCCCTGGCCACCGACAAGGACGAGGGACTCAACGCCAAAATCCGGTAAGACGATCGCCTCATTTCTTTTTTCTTCTTCTTCTTCTGTTGCTTTGGGCCGGCGAAAGCCGATTACGCCCGGTGTGCGATTCGATATTACTTTCGCTGAAAGAGAATTCGGGGACGGGGACTAGATAAGACGCGGTTGGGATGGATATGTGGATTCCGGGATTTTTTGGATGTTTTTTGGTGATATGGGTCGGAGAGTGGAGCGAAGGATTAATTAAATTGGAAACAGTCTGAGGGTCAGTCGTAAAGTTTGCGGATTATGAAAGTGAAGAGATTATGTAAATGATGTATATAAGCAAGAAGGTTTTTGTGTGAATGGTTCAGGTCGAGACGCGTTTAGATGCATGCTTCGACCGGTACAGAAAAGATGAGTCAACGTAGCTTCTATGTTTGGAAATATTTTGTCTGTGGTTATAACTGATAAAGTGATTCATTTCAAATCTGCGCATAAAATTCACGAGTAATCTGATTTATTTAAATTTAAACAAGTACGCCGGTACATTTGCTAACCAACATATTATTCTCGTCCTGTAGATACAGTCTTTTGGGCGAAAAAGCCGAAAAATTCCACGTAAACTCAAGCACTGGCGAAATTGTTACTCTTGAGCGTCTGGACCGTGAACAAACAGCCGTCTACCATCTGACGCTGGTGGCGCAAGACTCAAGTCCAACCGAGCCTCGCGCCTCTGCCGTTAATCTGACGATATCCGTCAGCGACCTTAATGACAATGCGCCCAGATTTTCTAGTCCCAGATACACGGCTTATGTACCTGATACTACCAGTAAAGGTACAGATTATTTCCGTAATATTATTTATAGTAGTAAAATACAAACTGTCAATATTGACTATTTGCACATAAATCATTAACGGTATAAAAAAGTTTGATTTAATTCGGTTGAGTTTTTTCCGAAATTTTTATCTGAAGAAACCCAAGATTTTTCAAAACCGCTGAAGATTTAACAATATATTTCTCAATTATCAGGTGACTTCGTATTTGGCGCCAAAGCAGTAGACGACGACGACGGTGAGAATTCACGCATCGTTTACCGACTGCACGGAAAAGATGCGCGCCGCTTCGTCGTTGATCCACACAGCGGAGTGATCCGAGCGACGGAGAGTCTATCCAGTTCCGGTCGCAGCACTTACGATCTGCAGATCGAGGCATCGGATTGCGGCGTTGAGCCACGATCCATCTCCGCTGATCTCGTTGTCCAACTCTGGGAACATCAACTCTTCCCCAGTTTCAGATCGAATACCGCAACTAGGTTTACCCTTAAAGAAGATGTGCCCGAGGGTAAAGTCATCACAACTCTGAGCGCTACTACGCCGAAGGAGGGACCAGCTAATGATTTGGTGTTCGGAATGGCTGGCGGTAACGTGGGAGAGGCTTTGAAGATTGAGCCGCAGACTGGCGAGGTGAGTGTTTACCTTTTCATTTTTTATTATACGGTATCAATATTTAGTATTTTTTGCATTATTTCGTTCTATTGCAATTACATTTTTGAGAACAATTATTAATTCCGCAAAATAATTATTTTGTCCAGGTTGTTATCGCATCTGGGTTTGATTATGAAACGGCACCTCACTACGAGGCGTGGGTGGAAGTACGTGATTCGGGAAAGCCCTCGCTCAGAAGCGTTATTCAACTTCTCGTTAACGTGACGGACGCCAACGACAACGCACCTGTTATTGACTCAGCTATTTACAATGCTTCGGTTCCCGAAGAAGAGTATCCACCCCTGTATGTGACTAAAATCTCGGCTAAGGACGCAGATTCTGGATACAATGGTGAAGTCACCTATCATCTGATGGACGACTTTGAGGAGACGTTCATTATCGACGAGTCCACCGGTGAAGTCAACACAAATGCTAAGTTGGATAGAGAAGAGGTGTGTGATTTTTATAACTTGATTATGTGACCATCAATTTTAAATCGATTGTTATCAATATTATAATTATTTTATTCTTTTCAGATCTCATCTTACGAGCTGATAGTGGAAGCTAGAGACCGCGGCACACCTCGACTGACGGGTACAGCAACTGTTCTCGTTACAGTCCTTGATAAGAACGACAATCCGCCCCGATTTACGCGGCTCTTCAGCGTCAATGTCACCGAGAACTCGGAGATCGACGCCTTTGTCATCCGCATTACCAGCAGCGACTTGGATACCGGACCGAACGCCAACGTCACTTATAGTTTCACCGAGAACCCCAGCAATAAATTCTCGATTGATCCATTGAGCGGCAACGTTACCGTCGCTGGACACCTGGATCGTGAGATCCAAGACGAGTACTTGCTTAAAGTTTCCGCTGCCGATGGAGCATGGGGTGCAGAAACGCCTTTGACCATAACCATTCAAGATCAAAACGACAATCCACCAGAATTCGAAGAGGAAACATATCACTTCCACTTCCCAGAACTACAGCGCAGAATGGCTCATGTTGGACAGGTTGTCGCCGCTGACCGCGACAAGCAAGGACCAAATTCCGTTATTTCTTACAGCCTGCTTCAGCCTTCAGATCTGTTTTCCGTAGATCCAGCCACGGGTGATATATTCAGTAAAAGAACTCTGCGTTACAAACACACGAAACGACCCACTTCGCCCGAAAATGTCTATTCCCTTTACGTCGTTGCCACCGACAACGGCAAGCCACCCTTATCGTCCAAAACACTAGTCTACGTTAGCATAGTCGACGCTAATAACCACGCACCTAAATTCGACCAAAGATCGTACCTGTCACCAGTGCCAGAAGATTATCCTAGCAATAAGAAGATCACTCAGCTTGTCGCTACGGATAACGAAGACTTCGGCGTCAACGCTGAAATCGAATATGCGGTTGCAGCCGGTAACGGCAGTGACTACTTCTACGTCGAGCCAAAGTCCGGATGGGTGTACATCAAAAAGAGCCTAACAGAATTCAGAATTGGAACAATATTCTCTCTGAAAGTGAAGGCCACCGATAAGGGTGTACCTCCGCAAAGCGACGAGGTCTGGGCCACATTGATCATCACAGGCGAGAACCGTCATGCTCCGGCTTTCGCCGCCGTCAGTTACCAGGTCCGAGTTCCAGAAAACGAGCCAGTAAATACTACCATCCTAACAGTCAATGCCGCCGACTCAGATGATGGACCCAATGGAATGGTGAGGTATGAGATCTCAGCGGGCAACGAGCGTCAGGAGTTCTCGATTCATCCGATCACCGGTGCTGTCACTATCCTCGAGGCTCTCGACTACGACACGATTCAGGAATACAGGCTGAACATCACCGCCAGAGATCTGGGATTCGAGTCGAAGCATGCTATCGCTACTCTTACCGTCAATGTGTCTGACATCAATGACAATCCACCAACCTTCAATCAGAGCTTGTACGAAGCTTACTTACCCGAAAATTCACCACCTCAGCACTTCGTTTTTAAGGTTGTGGCTAAAGACATCGATTCACCTAAATACGCTGTCATCCAGTACCGCGTTCTCGGAGGTACCGGCAAGGAACACTTCCAGATTGAACAGAACACAGGCATTATCAAATCTAAGATCAGCTTTGACTATGAGGAGGCTAACGAGTATACACTTGATATCGTTGCTGCTAATCCAGATACGAATCCACAGATGATGGGCTTTACTACAGTACTGGTGCACATTACCGGTGTCAATGAATTCTACCCTAAATTCATTCAGCCGGTTTTCCATATGGATGTGTCCGAAAGCGCTGAAGTAGGAACATCTGTTGGACTCGTGCAAGCAACCGATCAAGATGCTGGTGCAGATGGAAAAGTTTTCTATCTATTCGTTGGCTCTTCGAACGATCGTGGATTTTCTATTGGACCTGAAACTGGAATTATAAGTGTTTCCAGAAGGTAAACTATTTGAACCACACACGAATATTCTTATTATTTTTTTATTTTATAAAATATACCAATTTAATAATTTTGTTTTTGTAAATTCCAGATTGGACAGAGAAACTCAAAATCGTGCCATCCTAACTGTTATGGCAAAGAACGCAGGAGGAATCCGGGGCAACGACACCGATGAAGCTCAGGTGATCATTTCCATTCAGGACGGCAACGATCCTCCTGAGTTCTTGCAAAATCTCTATGAAGCCAGTGTCTCGGAAGGTGAAAGCATCGGATCCAGAGTTCTAACCGTTCGAGCCATCGACAAGGATGTTCGTCCTCAGAACAATCAATTCTCCTACTCAATTATTGGCGGTAACGTCGGCCAGGCCTTCAAGGTCGATCCTCAGTCCGGCGAAGTCGAGACAGCCAAGCTCCTCGACAGAGAATCGGTACCCAGCTACGAGCTGATCATCGGGGCCATCGATACCGGCAGTCCACCTCAGACCGGTAGCGCTACCGTTAAAATTGAGCTATTAGACGTAAACGATAACGGACCAGTGTTCGATTCCACGGACGTCGTGGGTTACGTGAGTGAGAATGAACCGGCGGGCACGAGTATCATGACATTGAGTGCAACCGATCCTGATCTGCCACCGAATGGAGCTCCGTTCTCGTACAGGCTCATCGGAGGCAAGCAAATGGATTTGGTCAGCCTGGAAAAACACTCGGGAATACTCAAGACCACGAGGAGTTTAGACAGGGAAATCGCACCGCAACTAGACCTTTTGGTACGTGATAAATTTTAATTTATTTACTAAAAAATAATTTACTTAGAAAAGATAGACTTTTTAACAATTTATAATAGAAAAATATTCTAAAATCAAAAAATACCACATTATTTTATTAGCAAACTCATATTTTTTAGTTTATGCGTAATATTGATTTTTGATATAAAATGCGAACATTACCTTAAATTCTTATACTTTATTTTTTCAAAGCAATTTACTTAAAAAAATACTAAAATAAAAAATAATCGGACAAGTCCAATAATTAATCCGTCAGCAAACTCTCACCTATAATGACTCTAAAAGCCTACAGCCTTATGCCGGCTTTCTATCTAACACTAATTCTTCTCTCCTTTCTCCTAAAAAATAAAAAAACAACAGGTCGAAGTGGAAGACTCCGGCAGCCCGCGCATGAGCAGCGAGCACGCGATCACCGTCTACGTGCTAGACCAGAACGACAGTCCGTCCAGTCCGCGCTCCGTGCACGTGATGGTCCAGACCTTCAACGGACAGACACCCCTGGGCAAGATAGCCGACGTCCATCCGAACGACCCAGACACCAGCGGCGACTACAGCTGCCGCATCCTCCAGGGCTCGTCGGCCGGCGTGCTGAGCATCCCCGCCGCGTCCTGCGATTTGCATGCCGGCAAAATCACGCCAGGTTCGTGCCTTACCGGCTATAAATCCTGCCGCCCCCCCCCTTCCCCTCCTCCCTTCCCCGAAAATTGCGCGAGATCGAGCGCGCTATTAATAATTCATTCGCGTGCAGGCTGCAGCGCGCACGCACACGATAGCGCGCCAGGGTTTCACATTGTGTCGGATGGATGGCGCGCGTGTCTCGTATTAAAACGCGGGGGGAAGACAGCCCGAGCCCGAGCATCCTTCTCTCCCTTCGTCCTCCCTTGATTTATCATAGTTCTTCCTCGCGGCGTCGTCGTCGCTCGGCTCGCGCTGTTCTCTTGGCTTTTTTGGCCGATTTTCGGTATTTTACATGGCGTTTTGCATAATTTTCTGATTGTCGAGATGATTATTTAATTTGATACCGGGCGCACAGCGCGCCGTTTATTCATAAGCGTGTAACCTTTGCGAGCTTAAAGTGGCTTGGTCGTTTGCCCTTTTTTTTCGACTTAAATATTTTAAACATGAAATTTTTATTTATTTATTACTAACGACACTAATAACTGCTTAATTTCGTTAACGAATCATTATAAATTATATCGGAAGATCGCGATCTTACATTTTATTTTATGTAAAAAAATTCAACTCTCACGGCTCCCAGTGTTCCCACCTACCTCCTTAAAAATCCGCACGCTCTCACCTTGAACCGAAAAGTTTATCCCCTTGTTTTGTCGCAGGAATTGGGTATTCATTGAGCGTCTCCGGTAACGATGGACGACATCCGGACGTGGTATCGAAAGTGACAGTGGAGTTCGTCACGTTCTCTAACACGACCGTGGAGAACAGCATAACAATGCAGATATCCCGAATAAAGGCGGCCGATTTTCTGAGCAAGTACTACAGGGCTTTGATCGAGCTACTGCAGGAGGAGCTCGAGATCGGCGACACGCTGAATATTTATAGTATCGACGAGAAGGAGGGTCATATCGAAATTTACATGGCCATTTCCTCGGCCGACGGTAATAAATCCTTTTTATTTATGTTTGCGGCCATTTTCATAAATCACGAATTATGTTATAACTCATGCAAAACCGTTCGATTATCATATCAGGTTATCGCGCTAAGCACGAAGTCACGGAATTCCTGCAAAGGAAGAGGAGACAAATTGAAACGCTCATAGAGGGATCCTACCTGACGATCGGTTATTCGCCATGCAAAAACGAGGCCTGCGAGAACGCTGGAGTATGCAGCGATCAGGTGGTGGTTTATGAAAACGCTAGGATCACGGACAGTCCTACGCTTATTTTAACGTCGCCTAGAGTCGTTCACGAAATGATATGTAAATGCAGAGATGGTTTCACCGGCGACAGATGCGAGAAGAAGCAAGACCCCTGCTCGCCTAACCCTTGTCAATCCGTAAGTTATTTTTCAAATAAAGTTAACATTAACACGCAGTCTACATTTATTAATTTTTTATTGTCTTTTTTTTCATAGAATGGTCAATGCCGTCGCATGGGCTTCGACTTTCACTGTAGCTGTCCGGCCGATCGCGAAGGCAAGCTCTGCGAGCTGGAGCGAGGTGACGCCTGCGCCAGCAATCCCTGCAGAAACGGTGGATCCTGCAAGGAAAGTCCCGATGGCTCGAGCTTCTTCTGTCTGTGTCGCGCGGGCTACCGTGGAAACCACTGCGAGGTGCTCACCGACTCGTGCAGACCGAATCCGTGTCTTCACGGTGGACTTTGCGTGGGAGAGAAACCTGGGTAATTATTGTTTCTTCTTTCTTGCTGATTTGAATAATATTTGATTAAATTGCTCTTATGAAAAAATAAACATTGATGTATTTCTCACAACCGAATAATCAAACAAAACAATTCCATTATTCAGATACCGCTGCAGCTGCCCAGAGGGTCGTTACGGTCGTCACTGCGAGCGCTCGACCTTTGGCTTCGATGAGCTCTCCTACATGACCTTCCCGTCGTTGGATTCCAACACCAACGACATCACAATTGTATTCGCTACTACTAAACCGAACGCACTGCTGCTTTACAACTATGGCCCGCAGAGCGGTGGCCGCTCAGACTTCGTCGTGCTCGAACTGGTTGAAGGTAAGCTGGTGTTCTCGTGCGGTGGTGCAAGGAGCGCTATCACCTCCCTGACCATAAAGTCCGAGAAGTCACTGGCTGATGGTGGCTGGAGAAAGGTAACAGCCACAAGGAACGGCAGGGTCGTCTCGCTGAGTGTGTCCAGGTGTAAGGAGCACGGTGATCTGTGCGACGAGTGCAGACCTGGCGACGGCACCTGCTACGTCGACGATGTCGGACCAATTGGGTATGCATCGCGTTTTTTTCTATTTTTAATACCCATCAATAATTGATAAAATTTGTGCTCATGATTTATTTTTTTTTTTTACTTTTAGAACCTTGAATTTCAACAACAACCCACTGATGCTTGGTGGTCTGATAAACGCCGATCCAGTGCTCGAAAGACCTGGTCAGATTCACTCTGACGATCTGGTGGGATGTGTCCACTCGGTCTCCATAAACGGCCGCGCCCTCAATCTTACAAATCCTTTATCATCTCGAGGTGTAAAAGCAACCTGTCCTAGATCCGAAAATGGGCCCTGCTCGAGGGAGCAGAATAATGTCTGCGGCCTTGGCAAGTGCTATGATAAATGGAACAAGCAGGCCTGCCAGTGCGGAAAATTCACGGCTCCCAATTGCCAGGGGGCTCTAGAATCTGTCAATTTGAGCGAGGGTGGTTATATAGAATATAAGGCACGTATTTTATTACATTACCTTTTAATGAATATAAGAAATCTTTATGAATAACTCTTAAATAACACTATAAATTCTTCTATTTAGATTTCGGAGAAGCACAGAAGAATGCAACTTCTGGAGTACCTCTACGGCGGCACTAGTCTCTGGCATGGCGGCCTCTCATCTCGCTATACCGAGGAAAACGCCATTCCCCTCATTACAAGCTCATCGCCAGCCAAGAGTATCCAGCTAATGTTCCGCACAGTGAAGCCCGACGGCGTGCTCGTTTACGCTGCGACCAATAAACACTTCACCTCTGTCGAGCTACGCAACGGCCAGCTGAACTACGCATCACTGCTCAGTTCGCCTGTCAACATGAGCGGATCGTCAGAAAACTCGCTGGCCGATGGACGTTGGCACAATCTTACACTGCACGCACACGCGCGGGGTCTAAAGCTCTACGTTGACGGAACATTAACCGGCGACGAACTCGACTCGGCCGGGGTCCATGACTTTTTGGATCCCTACCTGACGCTGCTGACCATCGGTGGAGTCAGGCGCGATTTGTATTTAGCCTACGATGGCCTGCCTAAGCCCTTTGAGGGCTGCATGGCCAATTTCACCATAAACGGCGAAGTGCAGCCTTTTAACGGCTCTGGGTCGATCTTTAAGGATGTGGTGTACCATGGCAAAGTGCATCTTGGATGTCGCGGACCCATCGGTATCACCGCAGCCACCGCGGCTGATCCTCTCAGTGTTGGCATTACCTTGGTCATCGTCTTCTTCATCATCCTCCTGGTA
This sequence comes from Eupelmus kiefferi, assembly GCA_030522745.1. Classification (NCBI taxonomy): domain Eukaryota; kingdom Metazoa; phylum Arthropoda; class Insecta; order Hymenoptera; family Eupelmidae; genus Eupelmus; species Eupelmus kiefferi. Next base: position 2,036 of record JAPYZB010001681.1, on the reverse strand, counting down.
GCCATTTTGGCCAGCTTCGTCATCTTCCGTCTGAGGCGTCAGAACAAGGAGAAGTCGGCAAGTACCGTCGTCAACAAAAACACCAACGCCATCATCACCGGAAACACTCTAGTCGGTTCGCAACCCGACAACTTGATGTCCAGACATGAAAACACCTACATTACGGACGGCTCGGACCTGCGCAATATCGGCCACCTTGGGCCCGAACTCATCTCCAAAAAGTACAAAGAACGCGAGATGACTGCCGCTGAACATCGACCTCAGCGACCCGACATCATAGAGCGCGAGATTAGCAAGTCACCACCTATCAGGGACGAACATCCACCCTTACCTCCACCCACCCAGAGCTCTTTACATTCGCACGAGCACAGTCAGGAACCCGACATGCCCGAACACTACGACCTGGAGAACGCGAGCTCAATCGCTCCGAGTGATATCGATATCGTCTACCATTATAAGGGCTACAGAGACGGCATGAGGAAGTATAAGGCAACCCCGCCGCCCATGAACAGCTACGGCAACCATCACAAACACACTAACCAGCAGCACAGACACGCGGGACCCTTCCCACCACGAGCCATGCCACCTCCCTCGGTCGGCCAGCCACCTGGCTCTGCACCCAAGCTCCTCCAGAGCACACCTCTGGCCAGACTCTCACCGAGCAGCGAACTCTCGGCTCAGCAGCCCAGGATCCTCACGCTCCACGACATCAGCGGCAAACCACTTCAGAGCGCCCTGCTGGCTACTACTTCGTCATCTGGCGGAGTCGGCAAAGACGCCATGAACTCGAACAGCGAGCGCAGTCTCAACTCGCCCATTATGAGCCAGCTCTCCGGCTCGACGGCTAGCCGCAAGGTCCAGCAGTCCAATAACGAGACGGTCAACAACGGCGTGCCCTCCGGACCCATGGGCCTCACAGCCGAGGAGATCGAGAGGCTCAACTCCCGACCGAGAACCTCGAGTTTGGTGTCGACCCTCGACGCTGTGAGCTCGTCGAGCGAGGCCCGAGGCCCTAGCCACGGACCTCTTCACCTGCATCGTCGACACACGCCACCGCCGGAGCGGCTGAAGCGTCGCAACTCGACGACTACCGACGAGAGCGGCAACGACAGCTTCACCTGCTCCGAGATCGAATACGACAACAACTCGCTGGTAGACAAGAGGTCTGATGACATCTACAGCAAGCCCGAGGACGAAGTGGCAGCAAGGAACAGCGAGAGTCCCCAGTCGAGTAAACCACCTCTGCCACCGAACATCAACTACGACGGCTTCGACAGCTCGTTCAGGGGCTCGCTGAGCACCTTGGTGGCCTCGGACGACGACATGTCGACGCACATGGGCGGACTCTACAGACCGTCCAGCAATGAGTCGCCGTCGACGAACACGGCTCTCAGCTGGGATTACCTGCTCAACTGGGGACCGAATTTTGAGAGTTTAGTGGGTGTGTTTATAGACATTGCCGAGCTGCCCGATGGCTCGAATCGAGTGCCTAGCACACTGAGACTGCCTAATAATATTGCCAAGCCTTCTGAGGAGTACGTTTGATTCGAGCGTTTGAAGCTCGCTCGAAATTGTTTTATGTTTTTCAGATTTTATATATGTGTGTATAATAAATATTAATCGCTGCTAATCAACCGTCTTGCCATAGAATGTACTGCTACACAAAAGATAAAGCAGTTGTGCGAGATTATCGTTCCGGTGTTAAGTGTAATTAATATTTAAGAGAGAATGTAATTTTTAAATTTCGACGGGAACACCTTGTATCAGGGTGCCGGCGAAGATGTACAGTCATTATAAATTGCTAAGCCATGGTGCAATGTTCTTACGTCTTTTGTCCTTAAGCTGTAGATTTAACAAAGACTAGACTTGAGCATCGTTGTAAATTATTCAAATTCGGTGCATTAGATTTATATATATTTATCTACTTATAAATATCGTGCCTTCCAATGTAATATTAAAGTCTGTTAATAAGCTAAGGAAATCGAGCATAGCGATTCAATTATTTTACGTTGTATGTTAAAATAATTTATGAATGA
>JAPYZB010001680.1:0-13764 GCA_030522745.1 Eupelmus kiefferi | reverse complement strand
AACAATCAATTATTGTTGAAAATCGCGTTATCGATTTCTAAAAATGTAAAAGCAAAAATACATCATTTCAGATTTGATTAACCGAAGTTAAGATAACACCTTCGCTGCACACCGCAAACTTTCTTAAAATTACAAAACTTCCTTTTGAAGAAAATTTTAATGAGAACATTCAAACTGCAGTAATTTATTAAACTACCGAAGAGCGCAAACGACTACGTTACGTAAACTGTCCAAAGTCGATAACTTCGCCAGGATCGCGTAATTCCAAAATCCCCCAAAAAAACTACTCTCAACGAAATCATCGCAATTTAAAACACGAAGTAACAAAAAGCCATACCCGTCGCAAGTGCGTTCTTCATCCTGCAACCTGCCGAAAGGAAAAGTAGGTCCCATCGAGTTCCGTCGGAAAGATGTAAACTCGAAAATCGAGAAAATAATTACCCCCAATTACCGCTCAACCGCTCTTACATAACCCATCTCTTACCTCGCTAATCGGAGCCTCGCTAAGCCGTAAAACTCAATTTTGCGAGCTCGAGAGAATAAAGCACGCTGTCGCTTATATATCTATATAGGCGCGGCGGCGTCATCGGAAAGAAAGTCGCATTTCCCACGAGGCGCGCGCGCGCAAATACGCGCCTCTAAGAGTGTCGAAGGCAAATTTGCTTGCTGCCGATCGGCCGCGTGAAAGCGAGAGCGTACGAACGTGTGTAAGTAACGCGCCTCTTCCGTGCACGCCGCGCGCGCATCGAAAGGGAAAAGTGACAAATGGCCGGAGCGCATAAGGCGAGCCGTTTCTTTCTCGGCGCGTCGATGGGCCCGAGCGATTGTTTCCTCCGAAAGCGTTTATGGACTTATGTAAACGAGGGTTCCAGTTTATTGTGACGATGGCAGTGTGTAGTTATCGTTTTTATTTTAAATTTTACTTTTTTTTAAGTGCTGATGAAAGAGCTGTGTGATTACAATGTACCGATGTACTTGAAAATATTATAGTATTGAAAATTTTATTGTAATTTAAGTATTTTTTTTAAGTAAATTTAATCCTCTCGTTCAGATAATAACTACAGTATGTATGAAAAAGATGTGTATGTAGAATGAACACACTCCGCTGCTGATTTATATATAGCAACATGTTTTTATTAGGAAATATCGATTTTTCATCGCAAAATTATTTATTACAAATATACAAAAAATACGTATTCTTCGCTAATTATTTCTAATATAATATAAAACACATCAATAGGTATATCCATTATACTCAAGGCCCTGCGTACAAAACAAAAGCTTCTCTCGTAGACTTCTATGATTTATGAAGCAAAAACTTTTATCGTTTCCATTCCTTCGCGCGTATTACTTCTTTTTTTCGACATTACCTCTCCCCTCCCCCAAATACACACACACACATACACCCCACCCTCGCAAAATAAACGAGTCTCACGAACTTGGTCCGCAATATTCGAACGAGCCGACGGTAACAGAGCGACGAGCTCGCTTCGATAACGCGTTTCGTATATAAGAACAAAGTCGAAAATCGTGTTACAAAGAAAGCACAATGAGAGAGCGCCGATCATGAATCACAATCAAACAGAAGGAGAAACTCGCATTGCGAAATATATATATATAAGTTTTGCGCGCAGAAGGCCCGCCGAGCCATATCTATACGCTCTCGTATTTTTTCCTTTATTTTCGCCTCGCCTCCCCCGTCCGACTGATCGTGCCGCTAATTCGGAGAATCCGCCTGCGTATATGCAGATGTCGTGTATCGTCGGGCCGTTCTTTATCGTTGGCGCGGTTGGGTAGGAAAAAATTGTTGTTGGACGTGTTTTTTAGGTATAGTTGTGATACGGTTTCGGTGATGGTTTGTTTGCCTTGAGAGTAGTGATACTGGTATGTAGGAGTTAGTTTTAAATGTGGAAAGAAGTGTCGACTATGTATTGAAAAAATTTTGATTTAATAAAATAGAATTTTTAAATAAATTATTCTTTAAAAATATATAGATTTCTATAATAAATGTTTTTGTTTGCAGAAAGAAATTAAAAAAAAATAATTTTAGCTTAGCAAATATCTTTCCTAATGATCCAATGAAATCTTTAGTTTGAATAAAAGCACTATAATGAAACCTTGAAAAAGTTCAAGGTAAATCCATTATCTAGATTAACATAGGTTACGTCTTATAAGACATGTTAGAGTTACCGATGAAGTCATCTGTCAAAAAATGATGTATCGACCTTTTAATACCCGGAACATTTTTTCACATACGAATTCTAACTATGCTACCACAAACAAAATCTTTCTCTGAGAAGAAATATTTGATTATTGATCAACTTTGTCATCAGCTAAAATGAATCAACGAAATTGCTTGATTAACCGAATTTCTTTATTGTCCACTTTTGTTAATTTGTAACACCTGTGCATATTTTTTAAACGCTTATATCGACATAAAAGCCAAAGTACCGGCAACCGTACTTTCTTTATCTCAACATTGTCCAAAAGTAAGTACCTTCTTACTCTCTCGCTCGCTTTCTACTCGCACCAGCGATCGGAATGTTAATTTCGCTCACCTTTAATTAAAGGAATATCCCAAATCCCACTTATTAAAAGCGCATCGAACCCAATTTCTCCGAAGGATACCTCGAAACTTTATTTCTCTCTCTCTCTCTCGGATCTATCCGCTTGGAATGAAGTCACCCACGACTCTCTCCCAAAAAAGGAACGCCGAGCGCTCGAAGGTGGACAAAAAGGTCTCTAATAACAGAATCCACTCTCCTGTGATATCGAGCTTGACGTCATAGACGTGATTACGCAAAATCTCGCCATTAAGTCCTAGGCGCGCAGGTATATATCGATTGCTCTCCCTACGTCCAGCGTATATATAGACGCGTACTGAACAAACATCGCCAAAAATGGCGTGGGCTGTCTCGAGTGTGTAACGCAGCTCGAGCTCGACAATGGAATCAGTCTTTTTGCGAATATAAAGGCGCTTCGCTCGCGTATGTTTGTACATATTAAAGGCGTGATCGATGGCTCTTTTGCATGCGAAATCGTATATGCATTGGAACCGGCGCGAACAAGTTTGTCAAAATATTTTCCGTTGTCACGATGTTCGAGATTGCGAATAAAAGTAACCTATAATATTAAGGACCGGAGATGTATGTTTTAATTTATCTCGGTCGGAAGGATTTAAAAAGGATTACGCCGCTTGATACGGTTTATCCCAAAACTCCAGTCTAAATTCAAATCGCACGCAGCGCCATTGAAATTAGTTTCACTTGTCTCGCGAGCGCGCGAGTCGCAAATCGAAACTATCCGAGCTGTCGCAGTTACTTCGCGCTCTCGCGGCTCGCCAATCGACGCCCAACGGGATATATTCACGCGGCGGCCGAGCGAAATGTTAATTAACCATCATTTCGCGGTTAGCCAGACAGCGTAATTACTGTTTGCTACCAGGGCTCTCGTGTTGCGCTACATACGCACGAAGTCCTTGATTCTGCTGGTGGAGGTGTATGGTTGAATCGATACATCTGTCGAGGACGGATGGACTAGCGTCTTGTTGTTGGGGGCTAGGACTAATGTTTGGGTAAGATAAGATTGGAGTGGGGAGGATGGTTAAGTGGTGATGTGATGTGTGAATGGGTTTTCTAATGGTGAGATTTATTTCTGTTGTGCTGGAGTGATATAGTGTATCAAAAACCTTTGTATTTTGAGGTAACTAGGGTTTTAAATACCGAACAATTTTTTAATGTTAATGAATAAGTATATTACCGTTATATACTCATGGTATCTGATATACCCACTAAAAAATATCGACAAAAAGTACCAAAATTTGCAAAACATCATCACGTCACTGTCTATTATCTTTCAGATTTCGCAAACTCAATTAAACGTCAACTTTTGACGTTAATAGAAAGCATCTAAGACTGACTGACTCAACCGGACTCAGTCAAAGTAAGTTCGGCATTTCAAAACGCACTTCCTAACGGCAGTTCCTCTTTCGGAAGCTCATTCTTCAGTGTCGGAAAATCACATCATTGTTCAACCGAATTTCCCGTTCCGGATCCGGTTGAATTCCTGCGCCTTTACGATGATTTACGCGAGTTTCACTTTCATAAACGGCTCGCGGCAGAAAATAAACGCACTCGGTGCGTAAATTTTCTTTGAGTCTTATTGCCGGGACGAGACGTGGGTGCGAAGGGGGCACGCGACAAAAAAGAAACGGACACGGAGCTGAGTTTGTTTGGACTGGCGTTATTCTGCGGGAGTACTTCAGTCGTGAGACGTCCTTTGGTTTGTGGCTGAAAAAATTTGATGTTTATGTCCGGGTGGAAAGTTTGGGATCGTAATGTTTGTGGAAAGATATTGTTGAAGAATTTATATCAGTGGTAATTGATATGTTAGTGTCATAAGGCAATAGGTTGAAAGAGATTAGATTTTCTAAAATCAAGAAACGTGCTAATTATCTACCAATCTTTTAAAATAAACCATTTATTAGCAATGAATTATAGAAACAAGCCGTTTACTCCCACATCAAGTAGTCATTAACACTAAGCTCGCCATAAGATTATTTTGGTAGCGCAGCTTTAAAGATTTTCCAAGTTTCCGTGGAATCCTTGGGACCCTCCGGTAGCTTCAACTCTCCCGTTTTAGTTTCGCTCTTTACACGCTCTTTGTACCTCTAAGAGCGGCTTTCACTGTGCCTCATTGTTTTTTTAAGTCTTATTTTTTGGCCTTTATCTTTGTGTGTCCGTTTCCCGATGCGCGCCAGAGCGCGCAAAGAAACGGCCGCGCGGCTAAGCTCTTATCAGTTTCTCGTTTTGTTTAAAGAGAGCCGCGCGCCGGTGTTTGCTCTTCATCTCTCCCTTGTATTGTGAAAATATTATTCGCCCAGATTTTTTTCGAATTTTGAAATCCAGATGGTGCGGCGCTTCTTTTTCTTATGTTTATTTTGACGTTTGGGGATACTTTATCTAAAGAATGTTGTAAATTCAGTCACTGAGTTTTCTATTCATTATCAATAGAAATTTCTAAATCTCAATTGATATTTTTGAAATTTGTAAAAAAGAATTTAAGAATTAAATGCTTTTGTTTCGTTCTCATTAATTATTATTTAAAATATTATCAAAAATTAATTCGTCCAAAATCTTCCTACAAAATCATCAACCAGACTACTTTAATACCTATTCCCAACCTTTCACTTTATTTTAATACCCTCCCGAAAGTACCCCCAGGACACTCCAACATCTAAAAGCTTTCCTCCCGCGGGCTGCTAAAGTCCCCGCAAAAAAAACCGCAGCACGTTCAAAGTCAGCTAAAATAAATAGGCGCAACGGAGAGAGTCCGCTCAAGAGAACACATCCGCTGGACCCAGTTTCGGCGCTGCTGCGGCCGAAATAATCGACCTGTTCAAGTTTCGCCGGCGCACACTTCCGCGCTCGGGATACCGGCAAGAGCAGAAAGCGATCCTTTTTTCGGCTCTTTTGTTCAGAGTCGGTCGAGTGTGTACCCACACGCTACCACGTGCCATTCTTCCGTGTCCTACATGGTAATTTGGAGGGTATCCTGAGTTCTGATGTTTCTTGAATTGGAACGCGAGATTACAAAATTGGAGAAATCATTTTGAGAAGCAGAATTTCGAGTTGATTTTCAAAGCTAAAACTAACCGATTTCCGCAAACGTGTTTATTTGCAGTCCAGCGTAAAAACACTCGATCAATCCGAATCTAACCTTTCTTATCGCGCCTCTAAAAAGTGTCCTTCACCGCGCGAGCAACATACTCGCCGCGTAAAAACCCCGCGCTGCAACAAAGTATTTATTGACATAACCCATATAATCAACTCGCCTCATCGGAGTCCTTCATCCACATTTCGCTAAAGCTCTAATAACATCTCGGGCCAGCGCGCGCGTTACGCAGCGCCGTTCCTAATTAGCCGGTAATTCCCCTGCAAAGAGGCAGGAAACGAAACGTTTTGTTTTCCGAGTACGGCGGACGAGCGGAGGTAACTAAACCAAGCGGGCGTCGGGTTTTGGGTCAAGGCTCTTTAACGGCTGAACGATGTGTCGCGAGGACGCGCGCGAGCTGGCCTGCGTTATGTGCTGGTTTAAAGTGAGGTATTGGGAGCCTTGCTTTGTAGGATTCGAGTGATTTGGTTGAGAGAAAGAGATGGTTTGAGAGGGAGAACTGACAAGGGTTTGATTTTTTAATTGGATACGATACCTCTGAGAGGATTGTAGAGTTCGGTTTTTTTTTGAGATTATGGATTTTTTTTGTAGGGTTTATACTTTATAAGGTGAAATTTTTTGTAGTGATTGTAATGAGCAGCAAAACTATTTTAAAAATACTGCTTGGATTTACTGTGAGTGGATTTTACTTGAATAAATTATAGTCTAAGGAATACAGAAAAAAATGTTATCTCTTATGACTTATCTGTTATTTGAAATATTTTTGTTGTAATCAATTTTGATATTTATTCAGATTAAAAAGTTCAAAAAATTCTATTATTAAACGATTTGCAACTAGCATCAGTATTTAAAAATTTTAAGTTTAATTTTTATAAGGTTTGTGCTGATGTGTTGATGAAATTATCAAGATTGACCTATGTATAAGTAATTCTTTAAAACCTGTCTTTTTTCGGACGGTGAAATTCCTTTTCTTCAGAAATTTCACTTGTTAATAACTGAATAAATAGATATCTTTCAATTTCAATCAAACTCTAAGCGGCTTAATATAATTGTATATGCATCAGTCAAAACATTCAACAAACGTCTATTCAGAACCTGAGAGTGATTTCAATCACTTTTCAATCAAAATCAAACTTCATCACGATTAATAACTATCAGTAGAATGAAAGTCTATATTTTAGTGTACAAAATCTTGCAAGAAGAAAATCCTCTTTTCATATCCTATATATTATTGAAATGATTTTAAGCTCTATAGTTTTTGTGACGTATGTATTTAAATATTATCACTGATATTTGATATCAAAAGATTAGATTTTCTTATTTATGAATATTTTTACCTAAACTATTATAGCCACGATAGGTAAATTTAAAAATACTGTACTTTTCTCAAAATAAAATTCATCAATAAATAAATTAACATAATTTACAAAGTAAAATAAATCCATCAAAACAAATACTAATTACTGTAAACAATCACACCATAATCATCAATTAACACTCTCTTTCCGCACCTCTCCCAAACTTTTCAGAAACCTCGGAAACCCTCCAGTATACCTTCCCAGAGCTCTTACAATCAATCTCGGCGTATGCGCGTATCGCGTGAGGTGCTAACTCGACAAACCGTGTATCATAAACACCTCTCGGCCGGCCGCAAATTGAGCCCTCGCGGGCCAGTGGTTTTGCCACGGCTGCTTTTGCCGTCAAAGGGAGAGCCCAGGGTAAAACCGCGCGATTGCTGCCTATTGAAAATCAATGCGCCGACCCTAGGGCGAAGGCGACAAAGCCAAAGCGCGGCCCTTCTCACTTTGTTGTTCGCCAAAAGCTTTGGACGATATTCTGTGTGCACGGAGAGGCCTTTTTGTTTTAGCTCGTTTTTGAGAGTTGGTTTAAGGGGGGACGGGGGGATTGGTTGCGGCGATCGATGGGGGTGAGGTGAGAATTGTATTGTTATTTTATTTTGGAGGTGCTTTGAGAGTGGGTGTATGGATTGTGATATAGATAGATATTGGTATAGTAGAGTTCTAAACTGTACTTTCACTCTTGGTGTGATTAAAAATGAAAATTGATAAGTTTTGATTTTGCGTGATAAGCTGAAAGATATTAACTTAAGGTAAAGTGAGAAAATAAAATGTACGTTATGGTACTGTAAAATTAGCCCATAAAATATGGAATGAATACAGTATTATGTAATTATGCAATATCTCTATAAAATCGCTCATTAAATCTCCTATTATTAGAGAAATATCCAAACTTTATCGCGAGTTGCGTGAGTAGGATATAAAATGGCTATTTTATACATAACAAATCAGAAACGCAATACGCAAAATTGAATATTTATTAGAAACTCAAGTCCCTACATTTTCCAAGAGAATATTTCCGGCCAACGCTCGCCCGACTACGAAACTCGTAAATACAAAGATTGAACCAACTCGCAAGATGAATTTCGTCCAGGTAAGTTAGCCGGACGAAGCCACTGAATTATGAGTTGAATTTCATAAAAATATTACCTCTATCACGCGGCTGACCCTCGGTTAAGTAGGTATAAATTAGGAACAAATCACGAGGCTACTACCTGCGAGAGTTACGGGCGGCAATTTCTCACTTTGCCACACTCGTTAATGCGGAAAATTCCTTCGTTCCACAAAAATGCCCCAACATTAAACCCGAGGCCCGCGCTTTAACAAATATTAACGACGGATTTATTCAAATTTCAATTTAGAAAGTGAAAAGTAATTGCGATAATTTCCGCTCGTTTACCTTATAAACCTACGCTCGATAAATTAGCGAAACGTTTACACGCGATCGTGCGCTCGTTATTAAAAACCATTAATTCTCAAAACAACCGATCCCCTAGCCAAACAAAAATCCCACCTCGCGCAATATCCCGAAGACTACACAGCCAACGATCGCCGATTTTTTCCGCTTGAAAAAAATCATCCTTAGAGCGAAAGCGAGAAAATCGAGGGATAAGCTAAGGCTGGAGAGAAGCGAGCCATGTGTTCCATCCGCTCTGCTGCAGCAAGAGACGCGATACTCTCGAGGCTGCGGCGCGCGATATGCCCTTGCAATGCGATATATACGCGGCTTTGTGCAGCGTCCCTCGTTGCGTCATCGATACCTGCGAGGCGAATATATGCAGCTGCGAGAGTCGCTGCTGGAAATGATTTTGTGCGTATGAGGTTTGCTGGCGATTTCGGAGGTGCTTCTCGAGCTTTTGGTGCGGATTGGCTTTGTGGAGTATCGGTTTGGTATGAGAGGATGGTGGTTTTGGAACGATTACACTTGATCCGACGAATCGAGATTTCGAATTTGGCGTGGAGCACACATGATTGACGGATAGCCAGCTCTTCGGATAAAAAAACTACAATTTTTATAACTATTCCATGAAGTGGATGACACTACGAAAGCAACATTTAAAAAACCTCCATAAAAAGCAACTCATCACGAGCAGCAAAAAGAAACTAGGTCAAAACGAAAACTCGGAAGAGGCGCGCTCAGCCTCGAACGAAAGGGAACACAGCCACACGTTAGGACAGCCGCGAGAGATGCATTCTACAATGGCCGAGCGCGCGAGGGCTGGGCGTTCATTGAACCCATCGCACCGCACACGTATGCTCAGCTTGCCAGCTCTTCCTCTTCCGTTCCTGATTCGTGACCAGCGAGGCGCGCGCGATTTCACGGCTCGAGATTTCGCGGCAACGATCACGAAGCCAGGCGTGGGTATATGTATATGCGGCCGCGCGTAGAGCTGAAAAAAAGGCGCGGGTGAGCGAAAAGGGAAGGTTATGAAAGAGGCAAGAGAAAGAGGCTTTTCCCCGTGTCGTCGCGGAAAGCTTGCCAATTAGGAGGCAGGTTGGACGTGACGATCGGTAAGGGGGGAGACGTGATGGCTTTGCGGATGGGACTTTCTCTTTTTTAGGGAGATGCGATGGGGTCTTTTAATTGGGATTGTTATTATGGGATTTTGAGCTCTTGATCGTTTAGGTGGATCGGTCTGGGTATATAAGGATGTTAGATAAGGTCCTCTAGGAACTGTCTTTGTTCGATAATATCCTAACTAAAAGCCAGCGATTAATTGCAAAACAAAGCGGTATCCAGAAAAAAAGAGCATCCACGGCAGACAATCAAAGTGAAAAGCGCCGAGTCAGTACCTTCGTATTATATAACCCTAAAAAAATGTAGCCTATCCTCCGCCAAGCATCGGTTTCATCCTCTCATACATATGCACGCCCTTTCTTTATTCAGCGAGCCTCTCGCGCATGCCTACTCGCTGTTCTTCTCTCTTTCTCGACGTCGGCAGTCCCTCATTTCAGCTTCCTTCCCTTTCCTGCCCTTGTCTCTCTACTCGACGACCTGTTACGTTTCTCCTGCTTGCTTTGATTATGCACGTCTCGGGCTGCGAATGTATATATGCGCGAATCAACTTCGTGCTAGGCTGTATAGGCTGATAGGATCGTGGATATATATACTTTTGCGCTTTGGGGCCTAGGCAGGTACAAATGAGAATTCGCTATTGGAAGCGGTTGCATAATTACGGGTATTGTATAGCGATTGGTTCTGCTTTGTTTGTGGAGCGGCTGGGGGATTAACTGATGGAGTAAGTAAAAGTTGAGATGTTAACAAATTGGGTATGATCGGATTGGTGAGTTTCTATCAGTCGTTGATTTTGATTTTTTTTTTAACGATTATTATATTGTTAACAGTTTTGTTAACGGCTGATTACGTTTGATATTAATTACTACTTCGGTAAACTGACTACTTGAAGAAAGCTATGTATAAACAAGCAATTAGAACTGTCCCATAGCCGCTACTAGAGCAAGACAAAAATTATAGACTCGTAAGTAACCATTAGCGATAACTGGTACTAGGAGTAAATAAATTCCGATTGTTGATTATTCAACTGGAACTTCCAAATACACATGTTAAATACATGCTAACCAATCCATCCAGAAAAAAAGCTTCAACAAACATCCAACACATGCAACAGAAAATCCTCCATTGCATCACAAAACAGAGGCGCAGAAAAGTTTCCTAGATTCCCGGCAAAGCAATCTCTAAAATCAGCAACACATCGCAGCGAAAACAGCACGAGCCCAACGCTCTACCCGCCCAACAATACACCAAGCCAAAAGAGCACGTCACGAACTCACCTGAAAACAATCTGAAAATACCGCACAGGTGACACGTGCGCGCTACCGTTTTCTGGGATCGTCGTGCTGGATAATACACCGGCTTTATCGCCTCTCTCTCCCCGCTGCTGCACGCGCGCTTTCTACTAAACGTACACGGTTCCGCGCTTGCGCAACGGAAATCGGTAGCAGCCGATTCCGAGGCTCACTCGCGAGCGCCGATTAAATGGTAATTAGATTTGCCGGGGATAAGATTGGATTTCACGGCGGTAATGGCCAGCAGCACACATTTAGTGTGAGAAAAGCGTGAAAATGGCTGGGAGAGCGCGGACGTAAGTGCGGCCCCTGGTGCCGAGGCGCGAGATCGCGAAACGGTTTAGAGGAGATAACGATCGGAGCTGCGAATCGCGCGGGTTTTTAACGAAGAGGATTTTTTAACGGTTAGTGCGGGGGGTGCTGGTTTTCATTGTTTTTAATTGACTATTTTTGTTTGGGGCTGAGGTAATTATTATTGCGGGATCTTTAATTTATTTCAAATGGGAATAGTAATAATTTTTAAATAAAGAAATTTACTTTCATTTCAATTTTGAAAGTCATTATAACTAAACAAAATTTTGAGCAAGATTAATTTCAATTTTATAAGAATACTTGATTAATTCATCATCAAATTTTTAAGATACATTTTTTTTTTTTTTTTTTTTAATAGGTTTTTAAATAAATGAATTGCTAAATGATGAATCAATAAGAAATTTTTCAACAATTTTATAGATAATAAAAATTAATTTGGTTCAAAATTTCTTTCAGTTATCATTACTTTAAAATTTTATGTACAAAAAAGCTATAGAGCGGGTAACTACTTTCTTAAATAACCTGCATAATGTTCACATCTGAGTCTCGTATTTTTACATCGAATCCGGAAAATCGAACGCACTATAAGACCAAGATCCCGAAGTTTCGATAAAATATTAATACCTGCATTAAAAACGAAGATTCACAACCCACCAAAACGTACCCCGCATCCATTTATTTATCACCGCTACCTTCCACATTCTTTCTGCAAAATAAACAACCTCTCTCCCAGCTATCCCCATTGTTGCATCTCGCGCTGCCGGAAGCCGCGAACGAAAGCTCACTGGAAGCACGCTGTTCTACATAAACGTAGCCGGCTTATACATTACCGGCGGGGAAAAAAATAACGGCACACACGTTCTCCCCTTTGCAAAAATGACATTTATGTAAGCGTTACCGAACAAAAGAGCTCGCGCGAATTCGAAATTCAGGCTCGCTCTTGGGGAGAGGCGTAAAAAAATTTATGTAACCGCGAATATTGCACGAGAGCACATCGATGCATTTTCTTGGGTGACACACGACGGAGAGTTAAGATCGGGGCCTCGCAGGTAGCTACCGAAAGCTGACAAACGGCGGAGTCGTGTAAGCGAGGTGAAAAGCCGGGAGAGACGGGAAAGAGTGGGTTTAGTGGAATTTGGGGCTGGGAGGTTTGGATTTATTGGACAAATTTGTGCTGGCGGTTGATTAACATTAACATTAACATTAACAGAAGAAAAAAATGTGGGTTTGATTGAATGTGTGAATTTAGTATTTCTGTCAAACAAAGTTTGAGATGCAAATGACACTTTGCAGTTTACTTTTAACATATTTTTCTAATACCGCATACACAAGTAGTAAAGAAATTTAAATAAATTATAACCAATTAATTTAAATCATTTTAATCTGTTCACTCTTACAATAGTCAGTTCGGAACCAATAAATCCCAATTCCCTGACGAAATCTTCCAATTTCATCAGCACAATCGCTTTACTTTTACAAAAATTTTACAATTCAACCTCTTAAAAACGTCAATCACCCTGACAAACTTCCTCCGAGCTCTTTTAGTTCAATAAAATGCATCGATAACCAAAACTTTAAAGTATGTCCCTTCTTTAGACTTTGACTTTACCGCCCAGAACTCGTCTTCTTACGCGAATGCGCGCATAAATTGCGTAACGAAAAAAAGTCAGCCGTATATCGTTGATGTCGCGCATGAATCAGAGTTGCGAGGGTACGCGTATACGTTTACGATGTACGAAACCAATACGTTTATTTTTTTTTTTTTTTCATTTATTAAGCATTTGAGGCCAAATGGCCCATTTCAGCTTACAGAACTGGGTACATATTAGTTTTACAGAATAGTTTACAACTTATACTTAGTTAACGCAAACACAGTTGAACTTGTTGTCATATGTTTAGCTTACAAAGTCTCTAACAAGAATAGTATTAGCATTAGTTATGTTTTGTCCTAAAATATTTCATTGATCTTGACTTAGAATGACCCCTGGAGTTCTATAACAAGCTATTATGTCGATCTTAGAAAGTACATTATTTATTTGAATACCGCAGAGTTCGACAGACGGGTCGGGAGAAACTAGATTTACCAATTCGAAGTAGGCTAGGTTCTTAAGTATAAAGAAGGCAATGCCTCCTCCTCTTCCGTGGTGACAATCTTTTCTCAAATTAAGAAATCCAGGGAGTTGAATGCGCTTTTTTATGTTGAGCCAGGTTTCAACACATACGATGATATCGAATTGGTTAAGAGTCGGTAATATATCAGTCAGCTTGTCCTTAATGCTTCTAGCGTTCCAGAACATTATTCGTAATGAAGAGAGGCTTGACATAGTTTTAGCTTTATTGATAGAATGAGGCGTAAAATAAAAATAATGGACTATGCAGATGAAACTTCGGAGTCGGTGTCACTAACAAAATGGATCGAGCTTTGAATTTTTTTCTTAATTCTGGCAATCCTAGCTTTTAGATTCTTTTCGGTAACTACAGCGTAGCTTATGTCGAGCATTTCTATTAAACCTTCTGTGTCTTGAGTAAAAGTAGCAGCTATTTCGGTGATATTCGATTTGCCGTAGGTTTCTATTAGAAATCGAATATATGTGTCAAATTTTAAAGGAAGCTT
>JAPYZB010001679.1:0-13766 GCA_030522745.1 Eupelmus kiefferi | reverse complement strand
AGCGAAGGCGGCACACTCCTCTGAAAACCCGAACGTGCGAATGCCAACGGAATGCCATCGGAATGCTAACGGAATCGCATTATGTGGAATCTCCCTAAGTGCGGATTTAGGGCACAGTGTGCTATAAATTTTCTTATTTAGAATTATATTTCTACAAATTTCGCTGTCATTTAATTATATATTTCGTTTCTCTTGAACGGGACAAATGAAAAGAAATTATTGTTTTCCTTATTTTATATTTTATAAAATGTTCAAGTAGCGTGGAATAATGTAAGTGCATATTTAATATAAAAAATATAATAATTAATATAATATCGTCTCAATAATATCGTCTTAATAAGAATTAACGAAAAAAACCAAGTATTATGTGGTTCATAGAAAATTCTGCAAAGGAGTCGTACATAAATTATGTAGTCTATTCAAGTTAAGTGGCACTGATGAAGTTAAACACATACAAAATCTACACATAAAATATATACTATATACACCTACATATTTTGCACAAATAAATTGTACACATTATTTCCGAAAGATTTTTAGTTAATATTAATTCATCAATTAAAGACACAGTTGCAATAAGCTATTATTTATTCAGCTAGCTAAAATTATTTAACTCGCGAGACGTTTCTGAACAAAGGAAGCGAAGGAGAAAATTCGAACGAGAAAAAAATTATCTTACACACCTATAAACTACATTTTATTCTACAAAAGCCGGAAAGTCAAGCAAAAATCAATACGATTTTGAAGTTGAGTAATAACACACAAATTTATAACCATTTTATGTCGCGTTATGCTTGCTTTTCAGTTGTACAAACTTGCTGTTACGATTGTAAAAGAAAATGGTTTTATGATTATAATTGAAAAAATGTCATGGCTTAATACTTAATTTAGCTCTTTTTTATACAAAGAATAAATATTAAAAATTTTTAATACCTAGTGAAACTAATCTTTTAATTCAATAAATTATTATATTATACTAAACACCCAATTTAATTAAAAGCTTTTTATTCGTTAACTAGAAAGTATTTGAATCATTAAATCAAGTCTACCATTAAAAATTAAGGGATCTGTTATTCTTCTTTAATCCTTTTTTGTAAATTTCTTAACCAGTACGATTCTGTATTATAAAAAAACGCTACCACACGAAGTGATAATGAAAAAGAAGTTAAAAGAGCGAAAAAGTACGAGAGTAGCAGAACAAGCGGAAAACGTGATTCAATCGTGAATTCGGCCCACGACTAGCTCCGAGAGCTTTAAACGTGCAGTGAAAATAGAATGACTCGTTTGCCAGCCTTCCCGTGCCTTTATCTCTCTTTCTCTTGACGCGACGCATCTCCTCATGCTCGTCCTTTTGCACTTACACCTAGCGAGAGAGCTGCAGACGCGAGACAAGTGAAAGAGCGCATAACATTGGAAAATCACGAACTTACGGTCCCTTTGTTTTCTCGTCAGAAAGACTCCCGCAATTTACCGCACTTAATTTATCCTCTTACTATTATTCTTTGTTTTCTCCCGTGGTGCGTATACTATTTTTTTGCCTGATAAAGCCGAAATTACAACATTTGCGATCAGGCGCAAAGTATATTGTGTACCAAAGGCAAAAAAGTGAACTTTTTTAGATCGAGTGTGAAATTTCAAGTACTAGGTCAAAAAAGCCCAAAAGCCCTTGGTGATACTATATTTTTGTAAATCATGTATTAATTTACAAGTTTTTCGTTAACTGCAACCTAATGCTGATGTGCTTATATTGTCAAACTTGCAAGTCATTTTCACTAAAAAAAATTATAAATGAACAATTAATGAAAATAAAAATAATTCCTGTAAGAGAACTGGTTGTCGAAAACATACTGCTGCTAATAAAGAAATGAAATTATTCTCTGTGATGCAATTCTATAACTCTTATTGCTTTTCTATAAAATCGTGCTTTATTTTTATCTCAAATAATTACCATTTATTAGTAAGAACATAGCTCTGTATAATACACGGAAAAAAGAACAGTGAACAATTTTTATCGACACAATTTTGTTAACAAAAATTTTAATTTTTAACCTAAACTTCTTTGAAAGTAAAACATTCGGAGATATTTTGCAATATTTTGCTATGTTGTTGACATTATACAAAGGAAAAGTTAATGTGGTTAAAATCACTTTTTTTCCTTTGTATGTAACAATATTTTTCAACGAAATATTATTTTATAAGGTTAGTTTAGTTTATTCTGTTTTATTCAAGCGTGAGCAATATTAAGCTTTACTCTTGATGAATCAAAAATTAATGTTTTTTTTTTAAATATAAATAATGTTAAGAATTCATTCGACCTAAAATTATAGATTTTTCAAAAAAAAAAGCAGAAAGTAGAGAAGTCATCAAACATTACTCGTATACAGATAACTCAAATAAATACAGTAATTGTAGTAAGAATTATTTTGATAAAAGAAAGTTTTTTTACATAAGGAAAGAAAAAAAAGAAAAACATGTTATCTGATAATTTTTTTATTTCGACTAAATATTCTTTTTTTAGACATTCCAATTGTTGATGTTATTTATTAGGTGCATGCAAATAGCACACTCACTGTTATGTTACCGGCATGCAATTAAAACAATGATGTTTTGTAGTAACTTTTTATATATTAAGATAAGAGGGTGCGAAGCTAATACGGATGAGAGAACTTCGACCATTAAAATGTTTTTTATTTAAGTACAATAAATTTTGAATCGTGTATTTTATTATTAAGAATGAAACAATAATAAATGTTCATGATTTTAAAGAAATTTAGGTGACAGACAAATTTTTATTGTTAATAAATGTAGAATTCCCGCAAGTTTTCATATTTATGGCTTGACATATCCCGATAATCTATTGCTTATAATGCTTGGATGTACGTTATAAAGATAGTTTTTTCATTTTTTAAAGATTTCTATGCTAATTTTTAAAATTCGATAAAGTAAACATTCTAAAGTGCTGAAATAGCTTTATTTATTTTCGTTATTTAAATCGTCGAAAATATCAACATTCCGAAGTGAACAAATTAACAATATTGATATGCACACTATTTACACGATCATTAAACTTCATAGCACTTTAATAAAATACATTATAATGATTGAACTCATCTCCATCAGTATTTATTTATAAATTTTAATAAAAAAGTTATTTTTGTAAAATTACGCACATTTAGTAAGCCACTAGACACTTGGCTATTTACAATATAGTAATTAATTTAAAAAGTTCCTACGTAATTCAGGCCCTTGTACATAAAAACTTAAGCACATTACTTGGTGTTTCAAATACAAAATAGACGATCGGTAATTGGTATCGACTCGTACAAGAGCCTAATTAATACAGCGCAGTTTTCCAAGTGGCCGATTCCAGAGGTGTTTTATTGACCTCGCGATTTTCAACACTCTCTCTCTCAATAGTGCCGCTTACTATTTTCTGGTCTCGCGAGTCTCAACGCCAGGTCCCGTAGTAGCCTCGCCTGTTGACAATCAGTCGGATGTTGATTTGTTTAGAGCTAATATATATTTCACGAAAATTTGGATAAATTAAGGGTAAGCATACTGTATTTGGTGCACATTTTTTTGAACAAACACATACAAATATTTTTCATTTGTGCTCGATAGCAAGTATGGAACTTCAAGATACAACAAATAAAATAATAACTGATAAAGACGTTCTATTAGACGTCTCATTTATATCAATAGATAATTCTAGAAAATCTCAAAGTACATTAGAAAATAAATCTCATCAAGAAATAAAACAAAAGCGAAAAAGATTAACATATCAAGAAAAATTCAATGTTTTACAAGAATTGACCAAACAACCGGCAAAAGTCATCTGTAAAATATATAATATAAGTACTCGTACTTTACGAAAATGGAAAAATAAAGAAAAAGATGATATACTAGAAGTTTCAAGAAATAAAAATTTTAAAATGGCAAAAAAGAAAACTAGCACTTTAGATATGGATAATTCAATTTATAATTGGTTACTAAAGGCTCAAGCAAATGGAATTCCAATTTCTGGTCCTATTCTAAAACAACAAGCGTTGATTGTTAGTGAACATTTCGAACGATCAAAGTTATTCAAAGCTAGTGACGGATGGCTTCAAAAATGGAAAAAAAGGAAAAACGTTCAAAGTTTGAAAATTACAGGTTAATATTAATACAATAATTTTGATAATTCTACATGTTAAGATATATTAAAAAAACCTATTTGCTCTATTAATACTATTCTATTACTAATTAACCCCTTGACTCGCAAAGTATTCCTAACTTTTCGTATTAAAACTGGTAGTTGCAAATACTATTCATAATTACTCAAAACTAGTGAATATGCCGGGTACCCTAATATATGGGTTTTTAAGGTCGCTGATTTCACTTCCGTCATTGTTTTTAGTCTATGAAATTCTGAGAGGGTTAAAAATAATAATACAAAAGAATTGAAAATTAATAATAATTAATTTTCAATTCTATGTGATAAAAATTTTTTGTGATTACAAAGAATATTTCTTAAATTGGAGTACTAGGGTAAATATACGTATTACTGCGGGTGTCCCATTCACTGCGAAATTTTTCGGTCGGAGGATTAACAGATTCAGAACATAATATTTTAACTTGGAAAAATTATTTAAATATAATATAGTTACAATGTATTGATTTATATTAATTATTGCCCATTCTCTTCAATTTTTTTATTGATAATAATAATTTCAAATTGAACCTGTATGAAAAGGCTTTAAAACAGCTATTTTCATACCAATCCTGCTACTAAAGAGCCATCGGCTAAATCATAAGAAATCAATAAAATATGTATTTACTCTTCAGTATTTTTGCCTCTACATCATCTAAAGGTTTAAATTTAATGTATTTTTAATAGATATGGTAATTTCTTATGATATATTTATAAATAAATAAACCGCAGCATTACTTACTTAAATTTCGTGGTTGCGCGCTATTCAGTGGACAAAAAATCACAGATTATGTACGTATTACGGCGACGCTGAGTCGAGTATCCTAACCTCCAAAATTTATTAACATGTACGCGCTCATGATAGCAACAGGTTTTTTGCTGTGCTCGAGGCGTAAAATTAAATGTAAAAGCTATAAAGAAAGGAGAAACTACTGCATCAACAACCCACACGTGTGTGGAAAGGAGTAATCCCTTCAAAAGTAATTTACCATACTGAAAAAATCTTTCCTTATAACAACTAAAAATATAATTCTAATAGCTTCTTAGTTTGGCCGATTTCTCTTTAGATTACAATAATTATAAATATTGTTTTGATAAGGCCACAGATTACTAGAAAAATGAATGACAACTATTAATTGCCTTAACTAAAGTTTTTTTAGTGCAAGTAATCACCGTTTTGACCAATTTTTATCAAAATATATAAATGAATCACAAAGGTTAATAGAAATTAGCCTTCATATTAACCCGCAGTGATAGGGACAAGCGGCCCGCCGTGATAGGGACAAGCGACAAAGTCATCCGCAGAATAACGTACAAAATAGAGTTTTTATGTAATTATTAATTATTTTATTGTTAAATATATTTCTAATAGCTGCAATATTTTTTACGTATTCATAAAATAATATTTTATCATTTTATATTTTTCGCGATATCTTAAAGTCAAAACATTAAAAGTAACAGTGGAAATTAGGTGCGAAAAATCGATGTACCGCAGTAATAGGTTCATTCAGCCTACACAATTTTTGAGTACTTCTTTGTATGTTTGAAAAGGCCACACGATCCTGAAATCATTTTCTCGCTCATGTATCGAACCGTATTTTTTTATACGAAGTGTACAAAGCGAGATTCAGCATACGCTTTGTTGCTCGAGCGTCCACGGAATCGAGCTTTGTGCACGGAGTATCAAAAAATTCTCTTATTATTTACAATTATTCTTAATAATAGTACATTATGCACCAAGGGCGCAAAATGTATCATTCTCGGCGAGTGCAAACTTTGGGGCTGAGCATATGTGCCCGCGGTCGCATATACTATTTTTTCGTCCGAAAGCGGTCAAAAAATTGAAATATATGGTCAATTTTTTTAGATATCAGAAAGACCGCATAAAAGGAGGGGGCACGGAGCGGAGGTAGGGGTCCAGGAGACCCCTACAGTTCATTTTTTCATAGAAAAAATAATTTAATCAATCATAATTAAAAAAAAATGATAACAGAAAAATAAAAATAAAATAATAATACTATTAAAGAAAAATAAATAAATAAAATTAGAAAAGAAATCAATAAATGAACAATTCTGACTTTCTTATTTTTACTATCTCATGTCAGCGTTAGTGATAAAAGCTAAAAAATTCTCTACTGTGTTAATTTGATTCATATTTGCATCAGCATAACGTTCTTTAACGCTTTTTTTACACGGATTTATTTCGCGGCCTAGGCCTTACATTTACTATTTTGCGGCCTCTAGATAGGGCGCGAAAATTCATTTTGCGGCCTGAGGATGAAAAAATACATAATATCGACGGCTGAGTGGAAGGAGACCCTATCTGGTCTAACGCTTCAAAAACGCCTATGTTATATGCTTATACATAAAACATAGGGCATTTTCGAAGCGTTAGACCAGATAGGTCTTCTTCCACTCAGCCGTCGATATCTCATTATCATCAACTAACAATTATACAGAATTGATTTTATATTTTCAAAATTATAAATGAAAATATTTTTAAAGGTGAAAAATTTTCATCCGATATAGAAGATGTAGATTATAAACAGGATTTTAAAAATTTATTAACAACTAAGCAATTATGTAGAGCACAAATTTTTAACATGAAAGAAACTAGTTTATACATAAAACAAGTGCCAAACAGAATCCTTGCTCCAAATTGTGTTAAAGATGAAACAAGAATAAAAAAGCAATTAGATCGAGTTACAATTGCAACTTGTTGTAACGCTGACGGTTCCATGAAGTTACCTCTATTATTAATAGGCAAAGCAAAAAATCCACGATGTTTAAAACATATCGATAAAACAAAACTACCTGTTTTTTATCGCAGTCACAACAACGCTTGGATGGATAAAGATATATTCGAAGAATGGTTTATTAATCAATTTGTTCCACAGGTAAAGACTTTTTTGGAATCAAAAAATCTTCCCCTTAGTGCAGTATTACTTGTTGATAATTGTAAGGTTTACAAGTATTTAAAGCTTGATAACTTTGAGGTTACATTTTTATCGCCTAGAATAACATCAATAATTCAGCTGTTAAATGAAGAAATTTTCCAAGCCTTCAAACTTAATTACGAAGCTGAACTAATAAATGCGATTTTACATTCGCAACGAGAAGGGGCTTTGTTGATAGAATTTTTAAAACGCGTTCAAATGAAAGAAGTTATTTTTTGGTGTGCTGATGCATGGGACAATGTGCAATCACAAATGATTTATAGTTGTTGGAATAAGCTGTATTCTTTCGAGAAACAAGATGTTCAGACACAGACTTATGAGGACACCTTAGTCGACGTTGATCAAATAAATAATTTATTTCAATCGATAGCTAAAATAAATGAATATGACATGATTAAAGAAGAAACTTTCTTGGATTGGTTAGCTGAGACAGCATCAGGTACGCGTCCTTTATTATAATCATAATGTAAAAACAAAACAAAAAATACATCAACGGATTTCATAATTTTTTTAATTAGAATCTGAACATTTTTTCTGTAATTAAAATATTAATATAACCAAAATTTTTATTTATCAATGACTAATAATTTTGCTGAAGTAGATTATGTAAAACATAATATTAAACGTACATATACTTTTTTCTCAGAGGCTCTATCGGAGCGTGAAATATCTCATGAAGTTACAAAAATAAATCAAGTTTCTGGATTAAACTGCGGAGAAAAATTTGATTTTTCGCAAAGAAAATCAGACGATTTCAACAATACTGAATTTGACGTTCTTTCCACTTCTTTTAATGTTTTATATACTGAAAATTAAAATATTTGTATACCTTATGACGGGATCATAACCGCTTTAATGCAAAAGAGCGAAGCGGCAAAGTCCGATAAGGTACAGTCAAGAGTGAATGGAGTGGCTGAAAGAAGCGAGAAATGAACGTGAGTATATTCGGCACGCACACGATTTTTTATAAATGATCTTACATAGTGCGCATAGTGTGCAGTCTGGTCACTAAATAACAGTCTTGAAATTAAAATTGATAATCAGCTGCTCCATTTTGCACTGCCAAGCACTGCAAGTGTTCAACGAGATAAAGTAACTAAGATATCGCGGCGAATCTTGCGATAAAATTTGTTAATGATAGTGCAGACCGATCATTTTAAGGAACGCTACGATTCGCGTCACTCTTTCATAAAGTTCAGATGTCCTTTTGAAATAAGTTTTGTTTCGCTAAGGATTTCTCGGGTAATTCTTTCGTGGTCGCGTTAAATGTTTTAATAACTTAACTTGATTAATTTTGATCCATTTAACTTTATTCAGACTGTTTTTCTATCGATTATGTTTATTTTACTAACCTGATGTGCAAATTTCAAAAGAATATCTGCGGGTTTTCAGTGGTGCTGTGTGTACTTGAATTAAACTTGCGAGTGTCAGTACAATGAGAACTTGGATAAATCTTGCTGTCTACGTCAACATCATCTAGAGTTTTCTCACCTTTTGATATGTCCCAAAAGTTTTCTGTAAATTAATTATAATATTTGCGCCTATTTGAATCGTTTTCTTTCAGTTTGTTAAGAATAATTTTTTGAAGCTTTTACTTTATAACTTTCTGATGTTCGAAGCGATTTCGTAATAAAGCGAAACATTATACTTTACGTATCATATAAAACTTAATTAACTATAAAATATGCTAATTTATCAGAGCTGGTGGAAAAGCATCCTGCTCTTTGCACCGATTAGCAGAGACTCACATTTGACGAAAGAGTGCGAGCAAGTAATACCCAAAGCTATCGAGCCGTCGAAAGGTAGACGGAGGGTAAAAGGCAAATCTCACCGCTCTCTCATTCTCTCTTCAAATCAAATTCATTTTAATAACGCACACATACCAAATATATACATACATAAATACAAACAAAGATTCAAATATGGAGAAACTAGGAAATTAACTTATCAACATAATATAATTAAAATAAATAAATAAAATGATTATTGGAGCATTACAAGAGTATTGCTTGGTGCTCTTTACTTGCCCCTCGGTCTTTACTCGAAGCCTACGTCTACCAGGCTGACACTTTGGAATCTCGGCATGCTAAGTATAAAAAAAATAAAATTTTAATATTTGGCTACGAATAGTTGGGATTATAACTTTCAGGTTATTCTCAGATGGAAAGAATTTTATTCAAAATTAGTTTTTATCCATTTGAGGGTACCTCTGGGATTAGGTTTCGCTATCTTCATACATAACGTAATAGATACTTGGAATCACTAGGACGTTTATTAATATTTAATAATTAAACTTGATACACTAACAGGTCTGGTAGTAGGGTTAAGTTTAGAGCGCAAAAATGGAGAAGCGGCACTATTAGGAGCGGTATTACTGAAATACCGACCTGTCCTATATTTTTAACGTTTATTTCTGTGTTAATGTTAACAGATCAATAAGTCAATATTTTTCTTGTATTAATATAAAGTATAAATAATATGATATAAAAAGTCTATTATGCTAAACGCGTAATATATAAGGATGATTTGAATCATAATGCATAATACATTTCGATAGTGCAGTCGGTAAAGTTCACATTTCTCTGCAACAAGATCTGCAACTGCACTCAAGGTAAGATATTCTTTGAAAAGTACGCTATAAAATAAATATATGTATTTTAAGATTAGATAAATATAAATAATAATTAAATAAAATTAAAAAAATTTTAGTATTAATTAAAATATTGTCTGGATGTTATGAAACTCAACATAAGTTTAAGTTAATGAGATTTTGTGTTAAATTAAGGGCTTAAGAATCAGTTAAAAGCTGAAAAAAAGAAGATTAAATATAGAATTAAATTTTTTTCTTTATAATTTTAATTAAAAAAAAAAAACTATTACTACCATAAATATATATCAAATTTTATAATTTGGTCTACACAACTTCAAAAGTTTGATCCAATGTTTGAAAGCCTCTTCTGAAGTCGAACTTTTGTTTTAATTATTTTGATGTAAAAAATCTAATTTTTCTTCCTAGTTGCACTATATTATACTATAAATATATCAAAACTATCTTTTCCCGCAACTGCGGGAATGAAATTTATAGGGATATAATATACCTTTAAATATTATAAAATTTTTTAAATATAGAAAAAATATAATATAAAAGTTTTGTTTTCAGAAATACATCTTTTCTTTTTGATAAAAAATCAATCCTGCAAGACATAATGATAAGAAAAATCGAATTTTATGCCAATTTTTGAATATTTAGTACAATAATTATTTTTTTTTAAATATTTATTTTATAAAAGTTGTAAATCTCAAGAATCAAACCTTTGTGTTATTATTATATTATATTATTTCGAATTTCTAATAGATTAAATACAGTATTATCAGAATAATATATATTTATACTTATCTATTTGTGTTTCTTATGTACGGGTGTACAAGCATATTATATATATACACATTGCACATATACATATTTGTATTTACTATAGATCGTTCATAGTATAAAAAAATAGTTTTTGGCATAAGTTAAACCGGCAGTTATTGACTGAAAATGTTTTGATATATGTTTTAATTCTTGTAGTACATTCAGTTTAGCCCTGATAGAAAATTGTCCAGATTCTGGGCCGAATTTTTGGTCAACAAATGCTAAAATGACACACATTTAAAACTTCTGGAAATACTTTGAACAGAATTTCTAGATAAGTGTCACTTTAACGTTTGTTGACTAAAATTTCTGCCAAAAATCTGGTCAATTTTCTACCAGGGAGATTTTAGTAATCTTAAAAAATGTACAAAATCATAACAAATATTCTTAGGATAAGTAAAAGTATTTCTGTACAATTTTTTTTTTTAGGTTTAATTAAAATTGATAAAAAATTAATTTTATGCATACACGGTATATTGCTGTATTATGCTCATTAGAGAAATATAGAAAAGAACATAATAACATAAATACAAGGCTATTTATATTCTTGCCTCTCAGTTGCAGCTCAAAAATATAAAACTTGAAAAAAATTGGAAAAAATTGGTGTTAACGGATACCATAAAACGTACTCACTGAAAAAGTATACTTCGAGCTTTCTCCCTTAAGATTTTATAGATGAAAAATTGGCTATAAATGTTTATTATCCACGTTTGCATCGCTATTTTACTCGGAGTTAGTGTAATGATAAATTCAGAATATACATCAATCATTGAAATCGATAGTGGTCCACTAAGAGGTGAAATTTTAAGAACAGTAAGACAAAAAATAAACTATGCTGCCTTTAAGGGTATTCCATACGCTGAAGTCCCTCTTAATTATCTTAGATTTAAGGTAAAAATAATTCAGTAATTAATTAACCCTTAAATTCGCGATCATACAATTTTAACCACTATTAAAGTATTTAAATTGTTTAAATAATAACTTTTGTAGCCACCAGTTCAGAAAAAAAATTGGACAGCTGTATTTAATGCTACTCAAGATGGAAACTCATGTCCACAATTTGACACAAGAACTTCAAGTTTTACAGGCTCAGAAGACTGCTTGGTCATAAACGTTTATGCACCTTATGTATTTATAAATTTGTTTTTATATTAAATTTGATATAAGTTGATAGCTATTATTTTTTACGCGAAATGATGCATCACCGTTTTTTGAATTAATACAGCAAACAACGTGTATTCTTGCGGAGTTGGCAACGACAAACGTTGCCAATTATTAATTGGCACTCTCTAACCTCAAATTTTATTCAAAATATTATGAAAGTAATTGTTTAAATATTATAAAAACCCTGGTAGAAAATGACCATATTTTGGGCAAAATTTTTGGACAACAAATTTTAATATTACACTCATTTTAACGTATGTTGACCAGAAATTCTGTCCAAACTATGGTCAATTTTCTACCAGGAAATAAGAATTTTACTTCGTTGGGGTAGCAAGATTCTTGGGAAACTTCAACTTGATTCTCGTATTGTATTATATAATATTATTAAATTAAATATCTTGGAAAATTTTAAGAATTTACCTTTTTTAAATTTCTCGTTTTATCTATCTTGCACAACGGTTTCTAATTTATATATAAAGTAAATTTTCGCTTTATGTATGAACTGCATTATTTACCGTGAGAACCAAAAAATTGTGATCATAGTCATGATTATAAAACCAGAGTAAAAAAATACATTCTCTTAACATATTTTAAGACGGACTTTTTGTAATAAAATAAGAAAATTTAGTGTTATAACCTTCAGAGCATATTTGGAACTTTATTTATATCAATTTTCAAGCCATTTTATTTAGTTTAATATGATTCCTTTAATTTCTTAAAACTTTGTGGAAACATAATACTAAAATACAGTGCATTTAATTGTATTATACGCAATACAAAAATCATTTAAAAATTCCAAAAGTTGAAAAAATATAAAAAAATTTCAAAAAGTCATACAAATTAATTTCTTTAATAAACTCTAGATATTTTTTTAGTTAATAATAATAATTGATATTATTTTTAGAATACAACATTGTTATTTATTATAAATTTTAACAGACTAAGTTCGATAATTTTAAACAAAGTGATCTGAAAGCAGTTATGGTCTGGATTCACGGTGGAGGATTCATTGTCGGTACTTCAAATTCTAGAATTTATGGACCTGATTTTCTTATAGAAAATGACGTAGTTCTAATAACATTTAATTATCGACTTGGGCCTTTTGGTTAGTATTCACATTTTTAATAATTATTTAGAGTACTTTATTATATACAAATTTAATTCTTTTTATAACATCAATGGAAAGTGCAGGATTTTTAAATTTAAATCATAATAATGCTACTGGTAACGCTGGATTAAAAGATCAAACCTTAGCACTCAAATGGGTCAATAAAAATGTAGCCAAATTTGGTGGAAATCCAAAAAAAGTAACTATCTTTGGGCAAAGTTCTGGAGCAGTATCTGTCGATCTACACGTATTGAGCGATATGTCAAAAGGTAATTATTAAGGAAGAAAAATATCAGTTTATTGGGTCCAAGATTCGGTTTAAAGTTATCGATGTTTTATTCTAAACAAAGAAAGAATATTCAGTTATATGCTTAATAATACGTTTCGATACAAGCGCGAGAAAATGATTTGAACCTCGTGTAGCTTTTTCACCCTCGCTTCGCACGGGCGCAAACATCAGCACGAGGCTGAAATCATTTTTTTGCACTAGTATCAAAGTGCACTATTTTAGTCCTCCGGGTGCAAAACTCGATACCAGTGTTAAAAAGTTGATTCTCACACAATGGCGTGTTGACCGACCAAGCCCACAATCGATTTTTACATGTAACCGTATTTTATGCCACGTGAGCTGAAAAATCATCTTAAACTTAGGATTTTGAGGTTAGAGTAGCATAATAGTATATTATGTACCAAGGGCTAAAAGTGAGCTTTTTTAGACCGAGTGTGGAATTTGCAGTACGAGTCAAGGTGAGTTACCACGAGCCGAAGGCGAGTGCGTTTGCGAACCGAAGACGAGTACTGCAAACACACGAGGTGAACAAAGCTCAGTAGCCATTGGTGCATACCATATTTTTTGTAACGCATGTATTGATTTTCGTGTTTTTTGTTACCTATACTGAGAGACTAAAGAGATTGTTTTTAGACACGGCAACC
>JAPYZB010001678.1:0-13774 GCA_030522745.1 Eupelmus kiefferi | reverse complement strand
TGCTCACCCCCCCCCCCCCCCCCCCCCACACACTCCTCGCACACTCCTCCACCTTTTCCTCGATTTGATATCGTTTTTTTGATATTTTGCAATACTTGTGCTTTTTTTTTATCAAAGATCTCCCTGTATCTCCAAAACTAGTTATTATTTTGAAGGGATTTACGCTATGTATATATTTTAAGTTATTTTCCTGGATTATCGTTTTTTCTACGTTTGAATAAGGGGTTATCGCGCTAAATAAAATAAAATAGATTTTATTAATAAATTATCACTTAAGACATCACTTTAAGTGAGGTATGCTAGTATAGTATATTAATATATAAAAATAGTATATTATGTACTAAGAGAATAAAGCAGGGAATGTACATATCTCTCGCACGTAAGTTGCGCTCTAACGAAGCGAAGACGATAAACACGCTCAAGCTCATAAACCTTTTTAATTTGTGAGTGCGACATGTTATTTTTTCTTGCAAAAGAGGTTGTACGGAACTCCTAAGGGTACTCAGAATTTGCATGGAACATTTCGTTTGCGTTTGAATTTTCGGATAAGGTATGTCTATCTTGACTGTTACGTGTTTTTTTTGTCAATATTTATATCAGATCAGATTTCGACAGAACTTAGATTAGTTTATTTTTAAAAATTATCCAGTGCCACTTGCGAGTATACCCTTGCGCGTTTTGTGCGAGCTCCATCTGTATTCACCCTCAGACGCTAGGGTATGATTTCTGCTGTCACCCACGCTTAGAGACAAATGATGAAATACTTATTATGGTTATAATTGTTGAAACGATATTATGATGTATACCTATACTTATTCAGAATCAGTCAGATTTATTTTACTTAATTTTATTTTATTTTAATTTTAATTAATTTTAGGGTATTCGGTGGCCACAGCTTTGTTTTTCTCTCAAGCGCCATTACTGCCTCTAATTTTGGATTTTATCATGCCTTTGAATGACTCTCGTCAAAAAATACTGATTGCTAGGGCTGAATATATAATAGACCCATATAAATATTATTTTGAAATCTACATTTATTTTTGTATACTAGCTGTGCTTATCTTAACTTATGTTATTGGTATTGACGGTACACTCACTGTGATTATGCACCAGAGCATTGCAATTCTTGCTATTGTCAAGTAAATTAAAAATCACTTATATCTGACAACTTCGAAATTTTTAACCAAAATTAATAAATTAAAAAATAATTATTCTAAACTACTAATTTTAGGCATCGAATTCAAATGGCTTCTAAGGAATTTCATTTAGCAAAGAATCGAGATTACGAAATTATAATTAATGCCATTATTTTACATAATGATAGTATTGAGTTAAGTATATTTATTCAATATTCAAGATTTTTTATATATTATGATAAGATATATTAATAAGATAATTTAAATTTTTTCACGTGTATTTAAATTTTTTCGTGTGTAGAACATAAAAAAAAATAAAATGTTTTATTTGAAAGTTTAAAAGACTTGTAGTACTGTAGGCTCCTTTTACAAATAATTAATATAACTTCATATAGGCTTATCAAAACATTGATATTTTTATCTTTATAGCTACAGTACTAATTGAACAAGTACATTTTTGCGTAATCACATCTTAAACTTTATTTAGATCAATTTAGAATATGTTCACTGTGATTTAAATTATAATTGATTTCATTTAGGTGACATTAAACATTTACTAAATTGAATATTACCACTGCGGTCTAAATGAATAATTAATTGTTAATAGTTATTTTTAAAATTTTAAGAGTTAACGCACAAAGATAATGTAATTCGGTATCTACTGTTAGAACTAAGACTAAAGTGATTTTATTGAAAAATGAAGATGAAAACGAGAAATACGAAATTAAAGATTTCTCCCTACTTATTTCTAGGGAAAAAGTCTTTATGTTGCATTTCTTGTTTTTCATCTCCATTTTTGAATAAAATAAGATCAATGTTAGTTTGAATAATAGATATTAATATTATCTTTGTGTGTCAACTCTTAAAACTTTGTAAATATGTATCAACAATTAATTATTATCAATAAAGCTAAAGCCACTAAATCATTAGTCATTGCTGTACTGCTTCCCCTTAAAGGATACTAATAAAAGAAATTCAGAACCGGTGCCACACATTATCTTCATGTAAAATGATTTTTTAAACCAATAGTTTGGAGAGCTCGCAACGTTTTTCACATATAAAAATCTGCAACAATATATTGGCGGTGCTTTTTGAAGGTATTCAATACATATATCAATAGGGTAACACGAATACTTTCTACCTACGTAAATTTTCAATGGGTGCTGTAGCTATTATACGTTATCCTCTAACATTTAATGATAACTTCGTCGTTTGCGATTATTTGAGAAACTTTTATAAAAATAATACGGGAATAAAGTCGATTATTCCCTCGGATGATTACTGCCCACGCTTCGCTCGGGCAGCAAATCCACCAGCAGGAATAATCCGTGACTTTACTTCCTTGCTGAATATTGTATTATTATTTTTTTAAATTATGATCATTTTCTATATCAAACACCTCATATGTTTGCAAATATTAATTTGAAATATTGCCAATAATTTTGTTATTAGGTTTAATAATTCAATCGATGCCTCGTATTCTGTGTTTTTTGGATTGACATATGGACTTACTATAATTTTTCTAAGTTTTGGAGCTGTTATTGTAAGTAAACAATCGGAAAAAAAAACAAAAAATATAATTAAATACTGTTTATCGAGGCGATTTTAGATGAAGATAGATTAAATCATATAAATGAACCTTAATACAAGTTTAAATTCATTTTTATGCTGGTTGGCTATGTTAATAATACTTGGGCGCATGTCATCTCGTGTCAGCTTGTGTTATTGGCATCTATACCTGGCTCGTTAAACAATGTACTATAATTAAATGAAAAAAAATCATTATTATTTATTTCTAATTATTTTGCTGAAAGTATCTGGATGTGTGTGCGTATATTTTACTTTATTCGCGTTAAAGGTTTTTCGAATTTGCGGCCTGAAAAATTCAATTGCAATGACCACAAAATATCAGAAGTTGAATGACAATCTCGGTAGCAATTTAAAAGACCTTTAACGAAGTCCGAAAGTCAATTAAAAATTCAGATTTTTCGCCGAAATTAACAGACGAAAAATTAACTATTTCGCTTATAAATACGGTAGAAATTTAATTATCACAAATGACGAGTTGGTTGTCCTCAGTTATATTTATGTATCATTTTACAAAGTTTCAAGTTTATATTACAATACCACTACGAAAAAAGCTTAAATAATATGAAAAACTATGATTATTCAAGCTTTTCTCGTCGGAGTATTGTAAAATGATGGATAATTACGTAACAGGTGGTAATTAACTCGTCGTTTGTTGTTATTTAATTTTTACCATTTGTTATAAGCAAATAGTTAATTTTTCGTCTGGTAATTTCCTCCTTAATTGGCATTTTGCATGTAAAAATCCATTTGTTCTGATTCGTAGATTTTCAAAAACTATTAGACACATATTTTTTCTTTATTGAATTCGACAATTAATAACAAAGTTATAGCAATTCTAAAGATTCGATTCGTAATTGCACCATTATATATAGATATACTAAAACAATTAAAAAATCGGTTGAAGAAGCGTCGTCACACGTATTTCAAACCTTTATATCTTTGCAAATAATTATTAAATCATAAAAAGAAAAAATCTGAGTTAAATAATTTTTGAAAATCTATAAACCGAAACTCATAGAATTTTTATGTCATATCGACTTTACAATTACAAGTATAAGCTTCAAAATAATATTTAACATTATTATTCTTATTTTAAAAATTATTAAAAATATTAATTTTTATGCCTTTAGATATTATCTTTATTAGATGATTTCAAACTAGAAGAAGATTTTCTAGAATTGATAAGATTTTTAATTCTTATAGGAGGTTCTCTAATTCATTTATTTTATCTTACGTGGCTTGGACAGCTTTTATTAAGTCACAGTGAAGCTTTATTTGTATCTGCGTAAATAATCTCTTATATTCTTTTCGGTCTTTTCTATTTTAAGATTACGTTATTTTACTTGTACTTCTGTCGGAATAAGTCTTTTCGAAATGTATATATCTTAAATGGCATAGTTCAGATTCAGGCCTAAGAGGTGAAATTATGGGTTGCATTGTACATTTCCATTATGTTTCATAATAAAATAGAAATATGCATTTTGATTAATAGAAACGGATATTTTTGACAAGTGCATAGTTGATCTGTAGTTTATTTTGTAAAACGTTTCCTATATTTTTCTATATACATTTTTTGTATTCATTCATAAAATAACTAACATAGTCATTGAAGGTACACATTCGGAAAATAGTTATTTAAGATGGATCATGAAAACATCGGGATTGCCTAAAATATTTATATGTAACTTTATAAGATTTTAAATATTATTTTCCTTCGCTACTCTATGCACTTTCATTTTTATCCGCATGATATCTGAAAGTATTGTGCCGCCAATGTATATGAAAGGATACCTTTTGTGACGTACATAGAAATGAAGTAATGTAATCTTTAGAGTTGTAAGCAATTTACATATAGTAAAATATTATAATTTTTATAAGAAAATTAACAAATAAGTTAATTATCGATTCAAAATAGGTATGAATCCAAATGGTACAATCTTTCACAAAGAACAAAAAAATTACTAAGAATAGTAATGTTAAGATTAACAAAACCAATCGCATTGACTGGTGCAGGATTATTTATATTAAACTTTGAAACTTATGGAGCTGTATGTATTACTTTTGTTATATATTCTAATTAATTTTGTAAATATATATTTAAAAAACGTATTATTTCAGTTAATTAAAACTACTGTATCCTACATAACTGTGGTGACATCATTTCGAAGTTAAATCATTTTAAAAAATGTATACCCATGAGATTTTTTATGTGTTATAGCAATATATTTATCATAAAAATATGATAAAAAAGTATTAAATGCTTATAAGATAAAATCAGATTCTATCAGTATTCATCCATTCCTCTCCCTTTCTTCTTATCTTTCCCCGCCCTCTCTCTTCCTCTCATTTTATATACTCTCCAAAAGTTAAGGAGTAAATCCATGTTAAAATTGACTCCTCATAAAGGGTAAAATTTAAATTATTATTTAGTTGGCAGTTATCGTTCGCAGGTCGTAGTTAATTCTTGTGTAGAGAAATAAGATTTCTTTTTTGATCTATGCGAAACATGGTGTTTATTTAAACATTTAACAATGTCGACGTTTCGGAGGAATTTTTTACCTATCTTTTCAAGACTTTTGTATAAATGCAAAAATATGCATGTCAAATTTAACAAAAATTTTAAACCTCTAAAAAGGTTATCGTCAATAGAGTATCAACCCCACGAGCGCGACCGACTCGTCGCTGGCGACATTTCGTCCTCAAATGTATCAGTTAAATCCTTATTATGAAATTCAATTAAAATATATAATCAGAAGCAGGGAACTAGTCGCAGAATATAGTCAAATTTTAGTACATAGATCTCAGCCGTTTAAAAAAAACTAGTAGTTTATTATTATTACTGATGCTTACTTTCTCAAATGAAAATATAATGAGACCTAGCTTCCTGATAAGATTAAAAAGTACTTAACTATACAAAAAATTTTTTAACACTTTCAAAAAAAAATTTAAGAACTTAAAAAATATTTATAGAATTTTTATTTACTTTAACAAAAATAAATAAAAATTGAAAAAGCATTTGAAAAATTTTTAAGGTCGATTACTTGTTTACCTATGATTTAATTTTATAATAATTATATTATTAAATCAAATATTAGTAATATTTAATAAAATTATTATTATATGAATTATTTATTCTTTTTATGATTGAACTAATTAAATTTATTTTACTAAAATTTATAGAATTGAATAATAGCAAGTTGATATTTGCAGAACTTTCATTTTGTAAAATCACTTCAACGTTTCTACGTATGCTTTTAAATAGAAAATTCTTAGGAAGATATTGATTGCATAATTTCAAAGTATTGAAGGCACTTTTATTATACTTTAGTTACCTTGGTAACTGATTGTAACAAAAGTTTTTAAAATACTGACATGTCACTTTTCATCAAAAATTTAACATTTAAAAAATATTTTTAATATTTAAATATTATTTTGTATTTAACTTTTTATTTATTTCATGTAGATAATTAAGGGTAAAAATTTAAATAAAACTAAAAGAATGCCAAATTATTATGGAATATATGACGGATACTTGGCGTACAGACGAGTGACAATTGCGATGTTTTACTGAAAATATACTTTATTGAACTATTTACTCCTACATTTACACTTCCGCAGCTTTTCATTTTTCGATTGTCAAAGGCTGGTTCTTGATCATCCACCGCAACGAGTCCTTGTGGAATGATGCCTCGATGTAATGCATACTAGTTTCTAAACATATTATTGATATTTAAATCGTAATATAATATTAAATCGTTTTTGATTACTTGAACACATCTAACATTAGCAGAATTCTGTCACTCTCCACTTTTCGATATAGCAACGAAATTAAATGAACAAATGAAAGCAAACTTAACTGGTTGGCATAGAAATATTAAATATACCTTTACAGTCCCCAAGCGAACGAGAGCTATAGCAGTTACCTTTAGCTACATACGCTCTCTAAGTTTTGTGTCGCGAAATACGATTAGCCGTATATTGAGGTTTGGTCGGACAACTGCGCCGGCTCGTAATTTTAAACTGTGTTACACAATGTACGAAAAATATAAAAAATTCACTTCTACTTAAGAAGTTAATCATTCATTCTAAAAAAAATCCCTAATAAACTTTAAAACACCGAACTAAACTAAACTAACTAAATTTTAACTAACCTAATGAAACTAAAGAAATAACTAGCGCTTTTTAAAACGTATAAATAATGTTAATTTTATGTTGTAATTGCACGCGCGATACTATATAGAAAGAGGTTGGAAGAAAAAGGAAGAAAAAAATTAATGTAACAATTTAGAGTTTAAAAAGATCTTTAAATCTCAGTAGAAAAAAATAATTCGATGAGTGTCTGCCTATGCCTGTACTAACTCTACTGAAAGCGATAAAGTAAAGGTCAGGATTTTTATATAAGCTAAGTCTAGTAGGAACATTTTATTGGAATGTGTGATAATTGGAATGTTTTTTATTTGAGTGACATATTTAGAAATGATATAATATTTATAACTTAAGCAAAACTTATGCATATTATTTAAACGTGCAATAATTGCCTTTAAATTTACGTAAGCTTTTATAAGATTTATCATGTTGCAAATAATACCAAAGATAACGCGTAATAATAACTTATAAAAATAAAGTTATAGTAATTTTAATATATCAGTCTAATCATAGTTTTTTTAATTTAATGCTACAGTTTTAGAAGATTGTCCTTTTATTTATTTTAGGATATTGATATTTTCGATTATTTAAAGTATTTGTTTCTCAATCTATAGGTCATGCTTCTAAAAATATTTACTGATTCGAGAAATTTCTCTAACTTTGCTTACATGCAGTTTTGTTAGAAATAAATATTTATGCTAAATTTCTAAAAGATTTACCGTTTAATTTCAGAGATATATTTGATCAAAGTTCATTATTATTACATTTATATAGCTATACTTCAATAGAAAAAGTTGAATTTTGAATGAATGTATCTCAAAATCAAGACGGTGGATCGATCTGAAATTTGGCGTGTGTATTTATTTATAGAAATACTACATTCATGCAAAAATGGAAATTTTCTCGCATCAACAATTAGTTCTTAGACACACAACTGTAAGTTGGGAAACAACTACCTTGAGTAATAAAAATAGATAAAGTGAATGAAGAATTTTATAATATTTACTAAATCAAATAGTAAAATAATAATAAAATAATATTTTTATTTTTACAAAAAAACTTATAAATAAATGGAAAAATTATTTTTGTATCGTATGTCTAAACATTTTCATACCTAACTATCTTTGTAAATCATAAACAATCTTTATTGTTTAATTCTAAATTTGAAAATACGTAATCCCAAATTTTTAAATTTTAAATTATAGCACTTAAGTAAAAAACTTTCTAATGATTGGCCTTATCACTTTCCCTCCCCTGCCAAAATACACCAAATAATCACATAGATATTGTGATCTCAATAAATGGAAATAAATAAGCTTTGGAAGATTTAAAATTAAAACTGAATAAGACACAAAATTATACACACACGCACGTACACTTACACACGTATACAGACAACTTTTTCAAAAAATACTTATATTTTATTCCTAAATATTTTTAAAAATATCTACATCATGATTATTATAAAAATTTATTACTACCAGAAATCTTTCTCGGTTTGGAAGCATAAAATTTGTTCATATAGCAGTATAGTGATAAGATCTACACTGCTTATTTCAATGCCATAGTTGAAAAATATAATAGTACAGTGAACTTTTTAAAATTTGTATTAGTCCATTAAATTAAAAAAACAAATTAAAATCCTTAATATATAAATTTATTATTAATA
This sequence comes from Eupelmus kiefferi, assembly GCA_030522745.1. Lineage (NCBI taxonomy): Eukaryota > Metazoa > Arthropoda > Insecta > Hymenoptera > Eupelmidae > Eupelmus > Eupelmus kiefferi. The sequence goes on along the minus strand of JAPYZB010001678.1, from coordinate 5,233 downwards.
TTATTTAAAAATTTTAAAATTAATATAAATACAATAGCAGCATTCTTTCTTATTGATTTTACTTCAGCTAGTAATGGTAAGAGTTCAATTTCTTTTCACAAGTGTCAGGAGTATTCGCTGACTGCAAGTACGCAGAAACGTGTAATAGCGGAGCGTAATAGCGAAACGTGTAATTGCACTACTTTTATTTTACGATATTAAGTTATCTTTTATAATTATACTTTTAAATTCTTGGGATTTTATCGACTATTTGCGACTGCAAACTATCAATAAGCTGAGAGAGTTTCCAGATTATTTCAACCAATGATTTCTTTGATTCAGAAAAATATTAAATAGAAGAAGAATTAACATTTATTTGAGTATTTATTACATGAACAGACTTCATATGTAAAATTGAATTATTGTTTTAATAAAGAAAATTGTATACTTAATATAAATTAATTTTATAAATCTAAAATTTTTGACAAAATAAAACAATTTGATTGTAAAAGTTATATTGAAATTAATTAGTAAAGCAAATAGATATTATAGATATTATGTACAATTAGTTTCAGAAAAAACATTACATTTTCTAGAATAGAAGGTAAGTAAAACTTTAATAATATAATTATAAATTTAATTTTATTAAATATTTTTTATGTTAATTTTATTAAATGATTTTATGTTTTACAAAAACCTGAAGAAATTCGTTTCTCGGGAAAATTTCACTGACTTTGTTAAAAAAATTATTGGTGTTAGAATGTCGGTAATGTCAATAATTTCTGATTTTAATAATAATATTTTTCTGCCTATAATTTTTTTAATAAAGTCAATGAATCTTTTATGAGAAAAGACTCCTTCAGAGTCTTGTAATACATATAATCTTTAGAAAAAAAAAAAATTCCGAAATCATCTAATAAATGTTTACAACATAATTTTTGGATTGCTATGCAAGATTCCGTAGAGATGTCTACTCGATTTTTTCACATTTCCTTAAAGAAAAGATCATTTATTATTACAATTATAAAATAAATTTTATTCAGTAACAAGAGAAATACTTAATTATATGACATAAAATTTTAGTGAAATAATGGATGATATTGAAATAAACGATAATATAGTAGAAGATGTTTATAACAACGACTACTTTAAATTATCTAAACAACTTCAAAAAATTATAGGCCTATGGCCTTATGAAACTTATGGTTTGGGTAAAAAAATTCGATGTACTATAATATACCTTTTATTATGCAGTGTCCTGATTCCATTAGTAAGTAGATAACATTTGTCAATTTTATGCGTAATATAATATAATACTTTGCACTTAAAATAAGTAATAAGAGTTGAATTTAAGATGAAGATTTCTTCGATTTAATAATCATTATAAGATAATATAATATTGAAAAAGCACAGAAATAGTGTCACTTATTTTTTTAAGGGAAACGGTTGCAGAACTTGGTGTGGTGTAAATTTAGATATTTGTTGTGAGAATATACTTGGAATCATTTTCACGTCGGTACTACTGATAAAAACCTTGGTTACATACGTTTCCAAAAATAAGGTATACTTATAAACATTCAGAATAATATTAAAGTATTATTTTAAGACATACTAGGTACATTAAAATATTTTTTCAGTTAAAAGCTGTGTTTCAAAGAGTAGCAAAAAATTGGTTGACTTTAACAGATCCCGAAGAGAAAAAAATTATTTTAAACTATGCTGCACTTGGAAAGATCAAAGCAGTTGGATACTTTGGTATGAAAAATATATTTTTTACAAACAATTTTGATGCCATGATATAATAATGGGAGTTACGAATTTCACAGAATGTAGAAATAAAGTTTGATATAATCAACGGTATCATAGTTCACTTTACTTTGATTCAATCATTTTTCTTTGATACAAAAAGAAATTTTCTAATTTAAACTATTTATAATGTTTTATTTATTTCATTTTTGCGTAGATTAAAAACCACATTTTCTATTTTAAATGTAAATAACTTAATTTGAAAAAATCATATCTTACGTTGCTGGAAAGAAAATAGAACTGAAGAAAAAACTTTCAAATGCTTTTTCTAAAATTAAAAAGTATAAAATTGATAACCAATTATAGCAGTTTGCATTTGAGTAACTATATATCATATAAATTTGGACATGATTATGTAATTTTCATGTAATTCCGTTGCTTCGATTCAAACTGCTATAACTTTGTACCAAATTCATATTTTTTAATTTTAGAGAAAGAAAATTAAAGTTTATTTCCTTCAATGTCATTTTCTTTCTTGAAACTTAAAATAAAATTCTTATAATCCAAATTGTTCAGGTTAAAAATAGGAATTTTCTCAATCTATATAAAAATGAAATAAAAATCATAAAAAAATAAGGAAACAATATTATGATTTATTGATCAAAATAAAGCCCCAATTTTATGAGTATAATTTAACTTAAAAATAGTACATTGTGCACCAAGCCAATAAGCAGATTATGAGCCCCTGCGAGTGAGTTGCGCCCGAACGAAGCAAGAGCAGCATACGCATACGGCACATAACCTGTTTTACTTCATGAGTGCAATATACGACTTATTAGTACATCTCGGCGAAAAAAGGAGTGGTCTTTTTCTCGATATTCAAGATAAAATACTGCTCCATTTACATCAGGTAAAAGCGTTCGGCGCATACGTAACTGTGTATTTTCTGCGCATCGCTAGACGAAGGCATAAAATGCGCCATCGCGCATGCGCAGAGAACATTTTCCTCAGGGAAATACAGTAGTACTTTATTCTCGGCTAATCGAGAATAAAAATGTCACTTTAAGTTGAGGTGTGCTAAAAAGTTGTTTTTCGATGAAAGTAAAATTTTTTAACCAAAGAGTCTGAAATCTTCTTGTTAGGACAAAACAATTTTTCAATAAGTACGAAAGCGAATTCATAGAGCAATAAGCAATAATAGTGTAATTTTAAAATTTGATCGAAAAATTGAGCGAAGAAAATTCATTTTTTAAATTTTTAGTGTATATGGCTTGTACAGCATTTGTATTTTCTCAAGCACCATTGATACCTGTATTTTTTGACTTAATTAAACCACTAAATGAATCTCGTGAAAAGATTTTAATGGTAAAAGCAGAATATATAATTGATCCATTTGAAAATTATTATAAACTGTACATATATTTTTGTATACTGTCTACAATAAGTTTAGTTATAGTCAGCGGGATTGACGGATCATATACAGTGGTAGCACATCAAAATCTTGCAGTTTTTTCTATTGTCAAGTGAGTGTACAATTTTATTCTTTAAATATTTTTAGAGGTAGTACTTCTTTTAACATAAAGTATTTTCGGAATTTAAGCTGTAACGTTCAAGCATAGAGACACTGATAAAAATCTGTTTTATGTAGTGTTTTCAGTACTCGCCAGCCATCAGTAGACAAGTTCTGAGCACCTTATCCTTGCTAAAAATAGCTTCTATTTAGGCTTTATTTAAGCTCTAAAATAGTCTCTACAGTTGAATTATTACGACTTTGAGTACCGAAATAGTATATTACGCACCGTGGGAGGTAAAGAATTGGCGAGTCTATAACACATGTAAATTGGCAAACATGTGCTATAATGTTGCTATTTTACCTCCCGAGGTGCGTATACTATTTTTCGCTACAGCGAGGCCGAAATTACCAACTTTCTGTTTCAGGTTAGGACGAAAAATTGGCACTTTCGGCCCGCTGTGGCGAAAAATAAAATTAGGTTAGTTTAGAATTAGTTCCAATTTATAGCTGAGATATGAAATGAAAGAAAATAAAGATATATCCATACGTTTAACAAAATCACAGAATTAGAGCAAGAGCTCCTTTAATGATAATATGATCGGATAATACGTTTTTGTAAATAAAAATATATTCTTAAAACGTAATCAAAGAATAACACTGCTTTAAAGTAAACAATTTTTTTCTAAAATCTTATTTTATTTCTCACTAATTCTAGGCATCGTATTAATGCAGCTACTATGGCTTCTAATGTGAAAAAGTATCGTGATTATGATAAACTAATTGAAGCTATATTTTTACATAAAAAAAGTATTGAGTTAAGTAAATATGAATAATGATTATGTTGATAATTTATTAATTATTCCAGTTTATAGTTAATTACTTTTAACCTCTATCAAATAATTGATTTTTAAGTCAGTGGAAGTAAATGCGATAATCTAAAAGAGCCAAGATGTTTAATTTCCACGTTTTTCATTACCTTTTAAAAAATTCTAAATTCATTCTTTACTAAAGAATTATTAACACAGTTACATTATCATCTATTTCTTGTGAACAGTCAAAATATCCTGTTTTAAGAAGTGATGTAAAAAAGATGGAAATTTATTATCTTGACTGATATTACCAGTAGATGCACTTGCGTATTTATTATTTATACATGTGCCTAAGTAGTTAGAACAAACGTCTAAATTCAAAAGTTCGTACATTACTAAATTTTCATAATTTCTTTTCAAGATGTGTAACTAAAATTATTGGATTATCTTAACTAGATACTTACAATTAAACAATTATACCTGCTTTATAAAATAATATTTAATAAAATAATTTTTTTCTTGTAAATAGGTTCAACGATTTAATAAATACTTCATATTCTATACTTTTTCTTATAACAATTGGCTTAACTGTAGTGTTTCTGAGCATTAGTGCGATTGTAGTAAGCAAAAGAAGTTCTAAACACAGAATTTGTAGAGAACAGAAACATTTTTTTTATATATCCATTTTCCACTATTTTAGACCTTACGAGTGTTAGACGACTTCAAATTGGAAGATGATTCATTTGAATTAGTAAGAATAACCATGCTAGAATTAGGAATACTACTTCATTTATTTTATCTAACATGGCCTGGACAATTACTTTTAGATCACAACAAAGATCTTTTTGTAGCTGCGTAAATAATCAATCCTTTACTACAGTTAAAACATATCAATCTTTGAATTATCAAAACCCTAACAAAGGATTTTGCTATTTCTTGTAGACAAAATCATTATTTGTATTTGATTTAATATTTTATTAAAATGCTTATTTAAACAGTTAGACAATTTTTTAATAATTAAAAAAATGTATTGTTATGGGAAATTTATGGTTGATATCACTTTTGTATTTTTATTTTTCACTAGCGCTTTGTTTTATTATACCGCTAAAATATTTCTCTCTCTCTCTCTCTCTCTCTCTCTCTCTCTCTATATATATATATATATATATATATATATATATATATA
>JAPYZB010001677.1:0-16915 GCA_030522745.1 Eupelmus kiefferi | reverse complement strand
ATCGAATAAAATTAAAAATCCCGCTCCGTGGTGGGACCAAGAATGCGACAAAGTTAAAAGACAACGCCGCGCTGCTTATAAAAAATGGGAATTTTCGAACGATCTCGAAGATTTAATTGAATATAAGAAGTTCGTTGCACTTGCCAAAAAATTATTTAAAAAAAAAATGGATGTTTTAAAAAAATTACTGCATTTATAAACTTTTATACTAATTCTACTTATGTGTGGAACAAATGCAAAGTTTTTAAAAATCGCTGGGTAAAGACGGCAATCAAAAAATCCTATAATGACAAAGACAAAATTGTATTATTTATAAAACATCGCAGATATCATACATACAGTTAAATATAAATAGATGTAGATTATTTATATAGAAGTATTAATAATAATTCTATGTGAATCATCAACTCACTAAATATCAGTATTTGTCATTTTATTATACACCCTATGGTTAAAAAGTTCACGTGATTTACAGATCATTTTATAGTTTTCCAATCGAGTTGGTCTGAAAAAAATGAAGGCCTAATCAGATTTTCAGTATATTTCAAAAAGTTATATAAATCTTATTTCCTCAAAGTCTTTCAAAACATTATTATGCTATCTAATTGAGAAGCACAAGAAAAGAAGCTTGAGAACGTCCTTCCATTCTCAGAAGAAACGGAAATAAAATCTCAAACAGTAGCATGCTACTTTCTATGCGTGCATCCATAACGTGCAAAGAAATTCTCCAGATAGATATGTTTTCCAAGAACTCAATAACAAAAGAATAAAGCAGAATTTTGCCACAGTCGAACTCCATTAAAAATCCTAATTATTCTTTCTATATATACGACTGACGACAAGTCGAAGGTTCAGCTAGATCTCCTTTCGGCCGGTGAAGTATAATATTCGCGGAGTAAAAGTTGAATTAGAGGAAGACGTATATATATAACGCTTGGCGAGCTAAAAATTCTCCTCTTTCACATCATCGTTAATTTATCCAGCTTTTACGAAGCTCGAATATAGAGAGCGCGCCCTTGAGCTGCCAGCGCTTTTATCCTGCTCGGAAGCATCTGAAAGGTTTTTACTTTGAGCGGCTCCTTTCGCGAAGAGCGCGAGTAAATTATTCGTGCGAGCAAGCGAACAAACCCTTGAAAAATTTTTACTCCGCGTGGGAGGGAGAAAACTGCTGCTAACTGCTTTAACAGAATATTTTTTCAAAGAGAAATTTGTTTTTATCATTATATTTGTATGTGGGTGTATGTGAGGGTGCGTGTGTTTATGTGTGATGTTTTCGAATAGATTATATGCAAGGAAGTTTGTATTATTTTTAGATGTGTAAGTTCTTGCGTTTGAACGGCTAGAATTGTGGTGGAGCTACGTTTTCTCACTCCTCATACTTCACAGAATTCTTTTTCGCTTTATTTTGTAGCTTGACAAACTGTGCAATAAAAATTATAAAAATCTCTACAGAAATAAAAATATCCGCAAAATTGTTAGGTATTGTACTTTGTAATTATATTGTAATGTACAGCGAATAACAAAAAAATTATTAAAAAAATTCAATGTGTATTTTTTATTACGAAATACAAGGATAAAATGCGATATAACGTAAGGTTTTGTCGAAATTAAAAAAATCTGATAAGATTATGTGGCCTGTGAGGACGCTGCAAAAGCGTTGCGCTATCTTTCATAACTTAACGCTTTTAAATGCGTAATTTTTCATAATACAAGATTTTTGCTTAAGAAAAATCAGCTAGCACTGGACAACGGGTGGCTCCGAACAGCTTCGATTTCAAGCAAATTACTTCAACTGCAGCTATTTCATAGAATTTTTCTGAGAATTTTTCAAAATAAATGTATATAATTACAAAAAAAAGTTAATAACTCACCTTAAAAAAAATAATAATAATAAGTGACAACAAAAATGTTAAGTCTCCAATATAGCCCGACACCCTGCTATCACTTAACACTGTTGCGTGAATTTTTGAGAATACTGCACAAGACAAAATAATTCACCATTTCGTTAAAGCAAAATCATTACTATCTACGACACTTTTCGAGCATCAATGATAAAAAATATATATTCGTTTGTGATTTTACATAAAAAATTAAATGATCCGGAAACTTCTTTAGGATGGATATAAATTGCAAAAATAGAAACTACCAGGAGAGCGCTTGAGATCTGAGTCACAGATCTTGATGAAAGTTTTGGATATATTTTGAGGTACCAAATAAATGAAGAAAATGCAGCTATACAGTCTAACACTTCGGAATACTCGAGCAGATACTCACACTTTCATTTAAAAAAAAATATGAAAAAATTTTCTACTTAAAATGTGAATATTTCAGTCAACAACTCCTTCATAAATTTTGAATAAACAAAAGCTTATAATTATTTCAAAGTAGCTTTGTATCTACTATAGAAAACAAAGGAATGAAAAATCAGTAGATGTTATAATATTTAAATTTAACATTTAAGTAGAATTACCAAATGAATTACTTTCAAAAGTAAACAATATAAAAAGCATTATCCATATAATTTAGTCAAACAATCTTTTCATAATTAACTCTAGTAAATACATTACCATTTAGAACTAAAACCCTGTTAATTCACTGAAAATAAAATAAGCTCTCACACCTTAAAAAAGACCCGTCTCTTTTATTAACAAAAGCCACCCTACACCTACACCATCCCCAGCAAAGCAGCATTATACGCATCCCATCCTTTCAGCGCCGCTGATAAACGGATACTTTAGCTCGCTACTCGCTATCTTCGCGTTCGGCAGGCCGAAAACAACAAGGACGACACTGGCTGCAGTACATGAGCCGGCTGGGGGGCTGCTCGCATTATCAGGAGAACGATCGCGTGCCCGGCAGTGATGGCTCGAATGAGCGCGGAGCGCAGTGACCGTAGAGCTCTCGGCACCTGTTGACGAGCGGCCCGTGAGCTAGCTGAGAGATAGAGGAACGAGCACGCTCCCATTTTACGCGCTCATGGAAGCTCATTCGTCGAGGTGTAAACAAGCTTGTAGCCTTTTATGGCCGATGATCAGCGGGGGAATGCGCGATCATTTTTTTTTTCTTTTAAGGAAGAGGGTCGGGTGTGAAGGGATATGAGAGAATGGATGAAAAGGAAAAATAGGTGACGAGTTGAGACTTTTTTGGGAAATTGTATTAAAGTGTTGATGAATTTAAGCACTTGTAATGAAATAAAAATACAATTCTTTTATGTTCTAGAGATAAATCTGCAAAGGACTTTAAGTACTTTTTTCAAATACCAAAAATTTAAATGATGTATTTTCAGAACTTTTATCGCGTCCTATATAGTACTTCAAGAATATATTTTTAATTTCTGGTCACTTTATAAAGAAAATTATTGTTTGAACTATTTTGTTCAGTCCAAATGGCATTTAACACAACAAATTAGTATTAAGCAAAGCTTCGAAACAATTTGAATTATTTTAAAACTTTTTGTTTTCCTTGTAAACTCCTCATTATAGATAAACATTATGATGTTTTTTAGCAAGTACTGAAAATGCTTAAAAAAGTATTTGTACAAAAGTACATGAAGTATATATTTACACAAGTAAGTTTATACTCAACGTACATTCTAATTTCAGGAAAACGTACAATGTTTGCCAATAACTGATAAAAATGGTGGAAGCTTTGCATAAAGCCTCATGAATAATTCGCGAATCCGGAATACTCTCGTAACTCATTGTTTCGTGAAAACAAGCTTCTAATGATCAGCGAGGAAAACGAGAAGGAGGAGCGCCGAGAAAATAAGAGAAGCACGGGGTACGAAGGAAGAAAACCCCTGGGAGGTACGAAGAGCGCTCGGGCGAAAATCAGTTATACGAGTCGCTTCGATGAATCGAATTTCTCCTTATCATATATATACAGTGGAGCAGAATATACGAACCTGGCGGAGCTGTTGTCTATAAGGCTTGATTTATTCGATTTGGTGAGGGAACGCGGGGTACCGTGCTATATTCGATATAAAAAGCCTATCTCTGCGCCGAGATTGTCTTCTTCTTCTTGAGAAAAGGGGAGTGAGAGAGGGAGAGAAAGAGAAAGAGAGAGCAATAGAGCAAGAAGTAGTATATACATGAGTATGGACAGGCGGCGCAGCGTTAGGAGGAAAATCTCGGTCAGCATTAATCATTTGACAAACAAGTAGAGTATAATAAAAATTGCCTTCAAAGCAATTGTGTTACGCCTTTTGATTTTATTGCAGTCAAATAATAGAATTAAAGGGCGCGGCAGCGTCCTGATGGCAAGTAGGCGAAGCGATCGAGGGCGCCCGTGCCTTTTATACGGCGTGTTTAACCTTACATATGGAAAAATTTTTTTATTCCTCAAGATTTTAATTTATTTTCTCGTATAAAGATTTTTTTTTTTGAATATCTTACAAATGTCGCAACATTTAATTTAATGAATTTTACATAAAAATTAATAAACTGCTCAGTAAAACTATTTACTTTCTAGTCTTATCAACTCTAGAGCAGCTACACTAAATATCAAAGAACACTCACAGACTTTTTCTTACTATTCACTCTCTCAAACTACAACCCCTCAGAAACGTTCTCCACTGCCGAAGAAAAATCCGTAACCGCCTCCGCGACTACACCGGATACACCAAAGGCTCCGCGGTCTAGCGCTGCTACAATATTCAGTCCCTCTCTACTCTCCCTCGTTGCTGCAGCTGCTAACTGCCGATAACAAGCACGATCTTGCGGTGCGTTCCGGACACGTACGGGCGCGTTGTGCACCGATTTTCGCCGCCTGCTGTTGCCCCCGCCACCCCCGCGCCGTCCAACTATACGAACTATGTATTATCTATGTATATTTTCAAAGATACACAGCGCGCCCCGCGAGCTCACGCGGTTTGTACGGGCTCTAACGCCGCCGCAAATTTGTTTTCGAGTTCGGCTCCGGCGAGCGGATATAACTTTGCTAGCGCGAAAGCGTTTCGCTATTTTCCCTGAAAAAAGTATTTTTTTGCTGTGTAATTTTAATTAAGTGAAATATAAGTAGGCTGAGTGCGTGGAAGGGTGCTCTAATGAGCTCTTGTAAATCAAGGACCTTGGAGGGTGTAACGAGTTACACGGAGGAAATTACGTAATGAGCGTGGAAGTCTTTGATCTTGACTATCTCATGTTTAACATTCATCAAAGCACTCGATTAATATCAAGTCTTAAAATATCAAACTAGTCTAAAAAAAACAATTAAAACAATTATACCACTTCTAGAAATAAATAAAAATACCCAAAGCTACACCATTGGGTATATAACTGTCAGAAAAATATTCCCACGTCAGAAAGGCGCCAGTTCAACAATTCACATTCGTATTTCCAAACGGCAAACAGCGATGTGTTTTTAAACAATACCGTCCATTTTAAGTGGTGACAAGCGCGGTTTCAGCAATTAGCGATATTCAAAAGCACGCGCGCTCGCCGCGGTATACTTACTGCCCAATCCAGGCTTGAGGTATCAAAAATCAAGCGAAACCGCATTGTATTGTTCCTGTATACGTTTTCTCGCGGCACGTCACGATGTAAAACGTAATAAAAATAAAGCTCGCTGGCACTGCAACTATCGAGCACTTTATAACCGCGATATTTCAATTGCGCTGCGCTTTTACATTCGAGCTGTAGCTTAACGTCCCGATAAAGTGGATAACTGAATGTAACGATCGTAATAAAAGCTGCGATAAAGCTGCAGTTTCTTCCTTTTGCTTTTGAACGTAAATGCATTAAACGCGGAACGTTGAAAAGAATGATACCGTTTAATAAGATTGACAGCGAATTTATTAGGCTTATTGATGGTTACATTCGATGGGTAATTACTCAAAATCATAGGGTTATGATTTTTCAGTTATGTTGGATTGAGTCATTTCAAATATGTAATAATTTGTATTATAATAAATACAAAATAAAATATTAAATATTATCTGCGAGTAATTAGTACATTTTAATATGGTTATTATATTATATAATATGAAAAACTATCAAAAATTACTCAACGAATAATTGAATGCGGTGGAATATCTACTTGTCACCCTACGTTAAAGAAAAATTCTCTTCACAGAATAACGCAATGGACCAAAAAGAATAAAAATGTAAAAAAGAAAAAAGATAGAATATCATACAACACTTACAGAATGAACAACTAACATCTCCCATTCACCCGTACAATCTATAGTATTATCAATCCAGTCTCAAGAAGACAGCTTAACCGCGATCGAAACCCGATTCAAAAGCACATTTCCAAGCGATTCGCGCGGTTTCGCTCGAAATAGAAGTAAAAAAAGGCAGCACGCGGCAGAAACAGTTGGCGCGACAATCACGCGCGAATGTACGTATATATATACGTATTCAACCGAGCCGGAGTCACGTCGCGGCGGCGCAACGATATTCGCTTCGCTGCCGGGGCGCGCACAGCTGCTAACTGCCGATAACAAGCATGCGACCTTGCGGTGCGGCCCGGACACGTACGCGTGCAGGGCACGATTTTGCAGAGGACCTGCGTAAACAATAAAACGAGAGGATGCGCGGGATTGTGCGCGGAGGGAAAGTTAATGCAAAGGTTCTGTTATGGGTTTTTGAGGGTGTGCGAGGGTGGAGTTTGAATGGTGACTTGGTTTGTTTAAATGTTGGATAAATGGTGATTTTTGAGTACTCGGGTTTCAATGTGTTATAAAATTGTTTATTTATGCTTTTTTGTTTGTGACAATTGGATTTTATTCTATTCTTTATAAATTATTTTTCGTTATTAATTGTAATATAAATTACTTTACAGAAAATGTATTGCTTGAATCGCGATAAATGTTTTTACAAAATGTTTGTAAACGTATTAGAAATATAAAGTAAGGAGAATATTGGCGCAATTATGGCGAAATGAAAAATTTTTTTCAATTTGGAGGCTAGAATCGACAAACTAGCTGTTTATAATAACGGTAGCGCCAGTGATCGCTTCGCCTACTTGCCATCAAGGCGCTGCCGCACCTTTTAATAATAATACAGTATTGTACACTGAGAAAAATATTGTAGAAAAAATTACTATAAAACTATAAATTTTTGCTAGGTTTTTATCAATTTTTACTATGTTACATAGTCATTTTTGTTACAATTATATTAAAATTTGTTCTAAATCGAGTATGTATCCAGTTTGGTATAAATTATAGTAATTTTTCCTAAAAACATAATAAAACTCACTAAATTTTTATAAAACTTTCTAATATTTTCTTCAGTGTAGGATTAGAAAAATATAAATACGTTTGTGTTTATAAAAAGTTAACATATTATACATAGTCATTATTCTAGAAGTATCACGCTGTACATTTACCGTACATTAATCGGCAATGGTAGAAAATTGTCCATAAATTTATGTACACTTTTGCTTAATACTGAAGACTCTATTATTAGCTTTTATTATATAATTATTTTAAAATATTAACCTAAGATTTCCAAATTTATAAGTCACCTATTTAAAATATTAAAATTATCAACTATTTGTCTCTTTACAAATAGTTACGTTTTCCAACGTCCACTTTTAAAAATATTAGAAATACTTATTATGTATATTACTATACTCTCACTCTAGAGCGCAAGGAAAACAGCGCATCTATTTCTTCAACTAGCTCGAAAAATGTCACTAAAATTTTAATACTGTCTTTAACAACAAAGCAGTCGCAATCAACACTATAAAAAAATTCACAAAAAGTTTGTCCACTCTAAAACGTTTATCATCCCACTCAAACTCGTAAACTTACGTCTCACTCAGAATATCTTCAAGACTAGATCAGTGTATCTCAAATTCCACTAATTCCACATCAAACCGTGCCATTGCTCAACTTCTTTGCCGGCACAATCTTGACACTTCTGAGCTCTTGCAGCAGAGTCGCCCCCGACTCGTCCGAAGACGTCTCCGACTTGGCCAGTAGCCTCTGAATCTCAACGAGCGATTTGCCCCGCGTCTCAGGCAGCATTAGCAGTAAAACTATCGTGTGCCCAGCGGTGAGAATCGCCGCCGTCCAGAACGAGTATTTGACTCCGTACGAAGTGGAGATTATCTGTTGGAAATAAAAGTGAAAGAGTCAATAATTATGGTAAAGTCAGGCTTGCAAAGTGCTTACGTAAAAAAGTACAATCTAATCTAGAATCGCAAGGATTTCGTTTTATCCGAAAGGAGAAAGCAGAGTTACGAGAAAGAAAAATACGCGATTTCCAAGCAAAACGATCGGAAGAAAAATCGGCCCGTGAAAATCAGTTAGGCAAATATCGCGGGATCGATAAATCTGTTTCTCCTTACCCGTATCGGGCGCATAAAATACACGAATGAGACGGGCTTATGCGCTATATAGTCAGCCGTAGAGAGAGAGCGCAAGCCACAGCGCGTACGCTACCCTTGATTTATTCGATTTGCCGCGCAGAAGGGTTTGCTGTATGGCTCCTCGTATATTCAATAAAAAGCCTATCTCTGCCGCGAAATTGTCTTCTCGCGAGAAAGAGAAAGAAATAGGGGGGTGAGACATTGTGTAGGTATATATAGAAAGACGATGACGCGCGCGCCAGGCTGTATGTGTACACACCCAGCGATCGAGGTGCGGGAAAAATTCGACGTACGTCAGTAGTTTAACTGCCAGACGTTGCCTGATGTAGGTATCGCTTTCGCGATGATATACGTCAGGGGACGGATAGATGGGACAGTCAATATGTAGTTCGAGACGTTAACTTTTCTAATGTATACGGGCTGGAATATATCTATACGCAAACATGCGGTTTGTCAGTCACGATAAGGAAATCAATACCGATCTGGTTAAGATTCGTTTAAGCTAGCGTTCAACCATTCGAGTGCCATGATTATATAAACTTCCAATTCTACGAGCATATCGACCGCTTAATAAAATCATTAACAAAAAATAACATCAAGCTCACCTGCCACAGCTTGGTAACGATGAACAACGAGAAGCACACTGTTGTATTCTGAGCAGCGGCGCCCAAGTTCCTCGCGTCCATCGACAGACACTCGGCCGCTACTACCGTCGCCATCGTAGCCAGACCTAACCCATAGGCCAATGGGAAAACGATCATGCAAGCGACGAGCAGCCCAAGTACCAGGTTCGTCTTGTTGCCGTCGAGGCTGTGGAAGTAGTAGCCCATGAAGGCCATGCAGCCGGTGCAGAGGATGCAGCTGGCGGCTACGAGAGGCCGGCGGCCGATTCGCTCGATGACGAAGCCGCTCACCACGGTGCAGCAGAGCTCGATCAGGCCCATCATCAGAGTGACGTAGCGGCCGGGTAGTATTGAGGTGCTGTCGAAGATCAGCTGGGCGTACGAGTGCATCGCCGCCATTCCCGAAAATTGCTGGGCTGGAAGAGTAAGAGGTGTTATTGGTTTGGAGAGTGATTTTTATATTGATTTTTATAAGTAGTGAAGCGATAATTTTTGAAAGTATGGGTAGACTTCGTGTCTTACTATGCTTGGATGTATCTACTTAGAGCGTAGTTTGAGTGGTAAAAATTTTATATCACTTTAGAAATCGAATTTACTTAGTTTCAAATAACAGTATATTATAATAAACGTTTTAGTCCTAATAAATTATCCTTAACGTAAAAAAACAAGTCTACCTCATAATACAATAAAAATAAATATCATAGCCAAATTTAGACATTTATTTTATTCCCCAAAATTCCTCAGCACAATAACTTGCCGAAATATTGGCACTCTTTCATAAGTATGCCTGACATTCTTCTTGGCCCGCGTGAATATACCGGCCACTACATTCTCTCTCCCTCACTTTCTCTCTCTATCTCTCTCGCGGTTATATCGCCTGGAAAAGAGAAGGGAGCAGCAGAAATGAAGCGAGCGCGCGAGAGAATTCCGGCCGATGCGTATATATATTGGACCTGGACGCGCGAATTTTCCGCGCGTTTGACTTCAAAGGGAGGAAGATTTATATTGTGCCGCGATTGATTTCATTCTGCTGAAACGCTCGGCTTTTTTGCCTACACCGTATATTGAATTAAATTTTTTTTTTATTTTTTTTTTGTTTCGCTCTTCTGAATGAAAATACTGCGTTGTGCGAATTGAATAGACACATGTATTTGAAAAGAAAAATTTATGCAATAGTCATTTTTTTTTTTGAGGTTTCAAACTAAGTATAACGATGACTGTGTATTAGTAATTAAGCTGATAAGCAATAAAGTTTTATTTAACAATAAAATCGTCACGTAATTATCAGTCATTAATCTTTGCAGAATTACCGGAAAAAACCACTTCTAAATATCCGGTTGCAGAAACTGATCGAGATCTTGAAATTATTATTCTGAAAGTCATTTAACAATATTGGCTTTTTTATCTACGTAAACAGCTTACGTAAAATCAAATACAGTCACAGTTAAAATCAAATGATATTATTTTCTTTATATTTGTAAATAAAATAAAATTAATTTGATTTATTAGTAAAAGATTCGTTATTCTATAATAATATTACTAACATTAACTTCATGATTATAAGCTAATATTTCCAAAAGCTTATTTTCTGTATAAACTATCTTTTACGTATAAACTATAAAGTTGCGATAGCGCGAAGCAAATGTTTATTGACAAACAGAAAAAACTGCACATCATGAAAATTTCATTTTTACAATAGATAAAACACGCGACTTTCAATTAGTTCGAGCACGTTGCAGTTTTACTAATCTAGTTTTTCATTTTCAAAAAAAAACAACACATTATTTTCGTTAGCAATTAGACGGTTTCCTCCTTATTCTTCTATTAGTAATTCTAATTTTTTGTGAATACCAAGGATTACTCATCCTCTAAAAGCACGTATCGCTCGTAACAATACTTTTTCATCCCGCTGCTACAAACGAGACTTCGCTTGAAAAACAATAAAATTGCAAAGCGAGAATTCCCTGTGAGGCGCATCCCACGTCATCGCAAAAAACTGAAAAACGTCAACCAACCTGTCGTAAGCAGCACCACCAGCACCAAGGCTCTTCTATTAGCCGCACTCTGCAAGACTCTCCTAAACCCAGCCCAGAATCCATCGCTCTTAGCGGCCACTGCGCTCCTCTCCACAAACTCCACAATCGCCTGGAACTCCTCGCTGACTTCTTCCTGTCCCCTGAGCTTTTTCAGATTCTCCATTCCCTCCTGGAACTTTCCTCGCCTGACCAGCCAAAACGGCGTCTCTGGCGCTGCCCATAAGTAGATACCAGCCAAGACTAGCACCACTGTGAGGTAGATGCCTGTAGCTGCGCTTATGCTCATCTGGGGCCCGATGCCGAAGCTTGCAAGCACACCGATGTGGACGCAAGCACAGAAGACAACGGACATGCCGCTGCGAAGTCGCTGGGGCGAGATTTCTGACAGGTACATCTCGGTTTGGTGACAGATCATTCCGCCACCCAGACCCAGGATTATGCGACCGAAGATGTATTGCTGGAAGGAAGAAGAAAGAGGTATTGATTAGGTAAAAGTAGAATTTTAATTATTGCTATTGTTTTAAATTGCTACATGATATTTAATGACAGATATTACAAGAATTAGATATAAAAAATATAAGCTGGTCCGAAGATTATCCCTTTAAATGGATTAACTTTCATAATAAATGTAATTATAGGAGTTTACAAGCGGGATAAACGAATAGAGAAAAACGATAATTAAATTCCGCAACCAATACGGCAAAAAGTTAGCTATTAAATAAAGCCAGCCGTGGGAACTTTAGCTCCGTGGCTCGCAGTAAACTGAATAACTGATATCGTATTTTCTCCCCATTGTAAAAAGCGCGTAAATAAATGAAATTATCGGATGATGCTCCATTTAAAAAAAAAACTTTCATCGATTACCTGGCTATACCTAATTAGCCCGCAAAAATGTATAAAAGGTTAAATTTTTTCAAAGGTATAGACAAAAAAAAAACGACAAACATTATCCGCATGTGTGTATGTTTACCGCAAGGTTTTGGATATATAGGTATACAAGCAAGCAAAGGCATGGCTCTCGTCGTTATTTGATATACTGCCAGGGAGAGAGCCAGCGGCACGCCGAGCCCGTATATACGACCGCACGTGAAAACTTCGTTAAATTGCCCCTACACATTTTCGCACGCGCACGCTAGCCAAGATTCAAAACGTGATGAAAATTAAGCCACCACATTGGTATGTTCACTATTGAACGGATTACGAGCGATCCGGAGGGTGCCGGAAGGTTTGTTTTGGTTAGATTAAAAATTAAATAATTTGGTATTGAATGCAATGAGCGGTGGATAATTGTTTGACAATGCAATTAAGTAATGCTCTATTAGTTACAATAACAAGTGCAATGTACTAGCCGTAATGGTTATAAATAGAAATTCATGAACCGATTAAATTATATCATTATTATGAGAACAATTCATACAGAATTTGTTACTATACAGTTTTAATTGTATTAAAATATATCCGATTACTACATATTCTAATAAAATAAATAACATTTTTGTTATGGTAAATATTGATGGAAATAACTGATACCTTAAAATGTAGTTATATCCACGTATAAATTTTATATATTTTTCAATAAATTATCAAAATTTCTCAAAAGATTCTAAAATAAACATCAAACGCTCCATTAACTACAAAAGACCTATTATTCCCTTCTTACTCTCCAAAGTAACAATCGAAACCCACCATCCCAAAGATTCCCTCATTCTAACAAACCCAGACACCCTCCAAAAGAAAAAAAATGAACCCAACACAAAGGCCGAAAAAAAGCTTTGCCACAACTCCAAAAGGCAGCATCCTTACCCAAAAGGACTCGGCAACGGCGATAACGGACCAGCCCAGCATCAGCGGCACCGAAGCCAGCAGAAACAGCTTCCTCTTGCCGCATCGTCCTGCTACACCCAGCGACGTGAAGCCTCCGGCCAGCATACCCAGGAAGAAGATGCCCGCGATCCAGGAGACCTGAGATTCCGTGAAGGCCGGGGCCAAGCCGACCGATGCCGGCGCCAGTAATTGGGGGATGGCCGCCTGGGGCCAGCCAGCCAGATTGCCCACGGCCACACCGTTCAGACATGCTGTGGACAAAAAAGAGAGCGCTCGTTAATCGCATCAAAGGGACGCTGTGACATTGGGTTGAGGTCTTTTTTAAAGGGATTTTCTCTTTTGGTCGGTAGTGTTGTGCTTGGGGACAGAGGTATAGAGAGGCTTTTAAGGTGGTTTGGACTCAAAGGAACGTCTGTATCATTTTACAATAATGTTCTATTGTATTTTGCTCGGCGGGTAAGCTATTACGGTATGCAAATTTAGAAAGACAAATGGCAAATTGCGGCTGCGTTGGTGTCGCGGTTATTTACATCGTTTAGTAATTACCCTCGTGCGACATTTGAAAAAAATATTTTTTAACTTTAATAGATTTAACACCTGCTCTTACATTAACTGATATCATTCTCAGTAGAAATCAAAACTATTAAATAAATAAGATGTTTTTTTTGATAAAATTAAATATTTTTGTATACTAAATTCAGTTTTTCTAATTATTTTAAATTTAAATTATAGCTTAAACCTTCTTCGAAAATATTACAATCCTATATTTCTATTGATTGAAATAGATGTAGTTCTTAGTGATACATCTAATCTTGAATTTCAAATATCATGTTTACATTTTTGTATTATAAACCACAATTCCTCATAATTCCTTAATATTGCACAACATATTTTCATCTGATAAACATATTCAAATTATATACATTGTCATTGAATAAATGACAATTTAAAATATAATTATTTTCTAAAAATAATGTCAAAATAATTTTCCCTTAATAATTCAGCAATTTATGTTTATATTATTTATAAAAATTTATATCAAATTATGTGAACACTAATGATACTTTATAGAATTATGAATAATAAATTTAAATAATTAAAATGATTAAATTTATTAATTATTAATAAATTTAATTTTTTTATTTCTCTTTGTTTAATAATGTTCTTCGTTTAAAACAATTATTTAGACCAACTGTTATTTCAGTTACCCATTATTTTATAAAATAAATCGACAGATTTAAGCTATTATTTTTCATTATAATTTAATTTATTATATTAGATCATAAAACAGCAGAAAATTAAATTAATTAAATAAAATTTATCAATTTAGAAAAAAAAAATAAAAACTTAAACAAGACATTACCATGCAACTAATCAAATACCGCACAAACGCTCATCAATAAACACTAATACATTTCCTCAACGCCAATCCACTACTAAAATCCCACAGCCATCCCAACTCCACAAAAAAAGACCAACACCGTCTCATAAACCGCGATCGAGCCCCGACAGCCAACACTTGACACAGATCAGATCCACAATCCCGCTCGTCCACTTAATCACACTCCGCGTCCCTTCGCTCAGCTCTAACCTGCGAACACGGCCGCGCAAAAAACGCTCCTCCTGCTTTCCGCTCTCTGCTGCTGCTGCTGCACGTCCATGCTGCTCGTCTAACTGTCAAACGGCTTCTGAATGCTCGGGACCGAGCGTCCGGAACTAAATAATGACCGGCCGGCGCGGAAAAGCCGGCGCTCTCATGAATATGCAGTCGCTCTCCGCGGCCGTTAATCACCCAGCCTCGCGTTTACGATGACGAGCTTCACTCCTGCAGCTCGCTCTTTTTATATCGCCTCTTTCCCGGAAAAACACATCCAGCGCGTAGGAGTCCTGGCGCTTTCGTGCGCCGTGCGAATTTAACCGCGAACCCGCGCGTCACTGGTTTCGATATTATCGCGCTGGAAATAGATAAAGCGCGGCGCCGGTGATGTATCTCTGCGCGCGACTGTAATTAAGATGCCAGACACGGTGTGTTGGGATACTCTGGGTTAGTGGTGTGCTGAAAAGTGAATCCCAGGCCAGCGAGGATGGATGGGGCTAGATTAGTCTTTCTGGCCTGGGATGGTTAGACTGATTGTTTGATTCGACGATCCGCGGCAGTAAATATCTGTTATTTGGATAAGTGGCTGATAAGAGAGGAGGGCTAGTCGATTGGGACATAAAGGCGGAGGAGAGGGTGTTTAAATAGAAGATAATGTAGAACAAATAAATGTTATTCTTACGATAGTATATACTTTGTAAGCGGTGTAACAAATGGCTATAAATTCTAAATGGAATAGGATGAATGTATCTGTTAAGCGGATTATGACGCATTACAATAGTATTATTATGATAATTTTCAGTAGTACATAGCTAATGGTACATAGGTTATAGTTCTGATAAATATATTGTATTAAATTTTTGTGAAATCATATATAACTTTGTTTAATTTGTTGATAGCAAAAGTCTTTGAACTACAACATTTTTTTCGATAAGAATTTTGTTGAATCATTCTATCTCCCGATAACATTTACTCTAACGATATGTCTCAGCACATTCCACAGATGTTAATCAAAATACTCTTATATTCAATTATACATAAATCCTAATGAAAAATGAACACAAATTGCTGCATTCTCAGTAAACTAATGGTGGGCAAATATTTTGCGAAAAACTAATCATTTGTCTTGATCCGTTGTCAAATTTAGCAATTCAAATTGACAAAATCTGTGTTTAATCAGGATTAAATCGTAAATTTATTCTTTTGCAAATTTCCGTCATATGTCGTTGAACGATTAAAAACTACAAAGGTATATGCATGAGGAAAATTAATCGAAAAATTATAAATTACACCTCGGCCTACACGAAACTTCTCGCGAAAGTGCATGCAAATGTCTTGCGTGCATGCAATGACAAAACGATGTCTTAATTTTCATCTCTACGTTCGTTTCAATTGAAAGAACTTAAACTTCCTCCAACTTGTGTTAAACAGAATTTTAGAAAAAACATGTCGTAACACTAAAATACGTCTAATTCTTTTAATAGATATTTAAGGAAATTACTCATTTGAAATAAGGAAATTTCATCAAAATAAAATCATGTACCATTTGTTTATTCCTTATAAGAATTTACTATTATATGGGTGAATGTAAAAAAACTTCTCTTACAACTTCCCTTTGGTTTCTCGGTAAATCATATAATTTTACTTGGGCTGAAAGTTTTTGTTTTGAATTAAAAATGAGAATATGTTTGTTACTTCCATCTTAGGTTTCTAAAAAAAGCTGTAAAATGGATCATATTTTTACAGAAATATTGCACTAAAAAACAAAACTTTTATAGTTTTACAACTTAGCATTCGATAAAGTAAGTGAAAATTAGCTATTAGAGGAAGACTTGTAAAACTGAATCAAGAACCTTCCATTTTCTCAACGTATGTTCTTCCCGTTATATATCGGCATCCGTACATTTAATTTCGATTAGAGCCTAAATAGTCAACTTGATCGTTTTTCAAAGTTGACTTCTGCTCTGAGTATTTGTATAAGATATATGTAATCCATTTTTCAGTTCTTTTAGAAATTTTGAATATAAGCGTTAAACACACTATTACTAAAATATAGATGTTTAGAGTAACACAATTGAGGAAGTTTAAGAACAATGAAATGAAAATTAAGACATCAATTAAGATATTTTGTTATTGCATGCAAGCAAAACATTTATAAGCACTTTCGCGCAAACTTTTGTGTATATCAAGGAGTAATTTATAATTTTTCGATTAGTTTCCTCATGCATATACCTTTGTAGTTTTAAATTGTTCAACAACATCTGATGAAACTCCGCAAAAGAATAAATTTAAGATTTAATCCTGCTTAAATACAGATTTCATCAATTTGAATTGCTAAATTTGACAATGCAGTAAGACAAATTATATTCTCAATAATTTAATGGTAGCAAATATTCTGCAAAAAACTAATCATTTGTCTTGATATAACATTGGGATACATTGTTTTACTTTGAAACAAAAAAAAATTGAAAAAAAGAAAAATTATATGTGCCTTGAAAATTCAATAAAAAAAATATAAG
>JAPYZB010001674.1:0-13740 GCA_030522745.1 Eupelmus kiefferi | reverse complement strand
GATAAACTGCGCGGTAAACACGCAGAGCTCTCTACGCGCGCGTTTTACGCATTATTGCGTTATATACGCAGCAGCCGCGAGTTAATCCCTGTAAGAGTCTTCGCGCTCTCTTCTGCACGTGCACGTCCATGCGCGCGCAGCCCGTATACTTATGTATATCATTTCACGTACATGTATACCTGCATGCGCTCCTTTAGTCTCTGCAGGCGTGCATAACAGAGACCATATAAATAGTCGTAACAGATAAAAGCAGCCGACGAAAAAAAAAGCTGAGGAGAGCGCGTGCTCGGCGAGTTTTTCGGTGCTGCTGCTGCTCATACCATTGCAAAAGAAGCGCATCGAGGGGGCAGGTTTATATATAGGTATACAGCGAGTGCCTGGCGCGCGCGAGCGCGGGCGCCTCGGATGGAATAACAAAAACAAACTCGGCGCGCGCGCGCGCGCGGTGGGCTAGGCTGCAAGTGTGCGTAATGTGCAGAGAGCTCGGAGCGCGCGCTCCAAAAATATCCATGCAGCGAGAGAGCGCGTAACATTATACAGAGAGCTCCGAGCGCGCGCGACGTACAATAATAAAGTCTCTCGCGCGCGGGGGCTTATTACGCGCCAGGTAAAAAAGATGCGCGCGCGCGCGAGCTCGCTTATTGCGTATGTACACACTGAGAGCGCGGCCGTAAGCGCGTAAACAAGCTATAAGCGTGTGCGAGTGTACGTATATAGGATAGGATGATGGGTATATGCATGTGTGTATACCTTGAAGAGATCGCGAAAGTAAGTGCTGCAGACGGAGAGTATGAGCTTGTGCGCCCTGAGTATCTGGCCCTCGGCGGCGAGCGTCACGTCCACTAGTTGCTCGCCCGTCAGCAGGCTGTAGAGACCGCTGGACAGGTTGCGCGGAAAGGTGTTCCAGACCAGGGAGAAGTGCTCGCCTCCACCCGACATCTTCTGCTCTGCTGCTGCTGCTGCTTCAATAACAACAACTCCCGCACTCTACTTAACTCTCCAGACCAACTCTCTCCCTCACTCACTCTCACAATCTCGATGTGTATTATACTCTTCTCTATTACGGTATGCACACTCTGTTGTTGTTTGTTTGTTTGGCGCGGGGAGCCGAGGAAAGACACTGAATCAACGCGGATCGTGTATGAATAACGCGAGAGAGCGAGCTCTCTGAGCCCGAGTATTACTACTACTACTACGTCGGGGACTGGCAGCCGCGCGCCAGCGCAGACCAGCAGCGTATACGCAATAACGTGCGCGAGAGCTCCAAACGCCGAGAGAGCTGACTCCCCCCCTCTCCCCGCCGAGCTCGCGACGCAGACGCGCTGCTGCTGCGGCTCTATACCCCTTTTGCTCTTAGGCTCGCTCTGCAATTCTGGCCTGACACTTTGTTTACTCTTTAGAGGTGGCTGAAAATGGGGGGTTTTGTTTGGGATTTTTGGTGAAAATGGGGTGGGGTGGTTTGGAGGGCTGGGTGAGTGGGTTGGTGAAGGTGGGAGGTGGAATTGTTGCTGGAAAATTGTTGCGTCAGACGTTGGTGAGCTGCACTAGATACGATTGTTTTTTAACTACGCCGTTATGGGATGACTAAGAAGAATATTCATATTAGGTATTCCGTTAATTTCAGCTGGTTCGTGTAAAAATAGATGCACTTTGTAAATTAAAGGACGCTCCGACTCCAAAATGCAATTCGGAGCAAAATACACTCAACCTAAACTCCAAACCCACTCCCCCAATTACGCGTATGAACCGACCACCTGCAGCTCAAAAAACGCTCAAACAAAGGCGAAAAACACGCTCGGCTCTATCGCATTCCAAGCGTCGACTCGACAAAAACAACCTGCCCCAGCGCTCTACTGCAGAGGCCGCCTAATGTTATGTGTACACACATGTATACGGGCCTTCGTAATACCACTATATACGCTGGCTGCTTGCGCGAGCGAGCGAGCGCGTTCCGCGCGGACTGACTCGGCTTTTACGTATAAACAGACTCACACAGGCTCGCTCTCTCAACTCTTGTATATATCACAACACCACTACGCCATGAGCGTAACCCAGCTATCTCGGTGCCCCACTCCTGGCTCCTCTCTTTCATTTATGCGCTCCTCGCGTAGTTATATAGATACGCCGTTCATTCAGCGAGCTCCGCTCTCTCTCTCTCTCTCTCTCTTACTCGATCGCTCTCTGTGTGTTTTTTTCACGTTGTTTTTGTTTTTCCTTTTGCGCGCTCGCTGCTCGCGCCTTTTTTTTCGCGCAGCGCCGCTGTATAGGCGCGCAGAGCTGCATATGTGTGTACAGCGCGATGATAATTTTGCGTATACGCGGCGGGTTGAGTGGGAGAGGACGAGAGAGAGACGCGACGAACGGGAAGATAGACGCACGCGCGTTTTTTTTCTCGCCTTTTTATCGACATGCGCGCGAGCTCGACAATTTTGCGAAAATTGTTTTCGCAGCGGCGAGCTTTTCATTGTTCGCTAAGACGCGGCGTTTATATGCACCGTAATTGAGACGCTGTTAAACGCGCGCTTTTAAATAAACATGCGCGTTGTTTGTTTCTCCTCTAAATGGCGCGCTCTCATGCCCACGGGAGTAGCTATTACGAGCGAAATTAAAGTATACGGGAGAGCGCGCGCAGAGAGCTGCGCCTTTCCGTAACTGTATAAAGGCTATATGTGAGAATATACGAGCGCAAGAGCGAGACCCTTTGAATATGCGCGTTACCGTTACGCGTAAGGCTAAGATGTCTGCGAGCCGCCGCGCTCGTTTCTCTTTTAAGTATATCATGTGTGTGTACAAACGCGTGCACGCGTCTTGGGAAAAGTTGTTTATTATGTGTATATGCGCGCGCGGGTAGCGATGAATGAATTCTTTTTTATCAGCCGCAGTTTGCACGCGGAGCAAAGCCCCGCGCTGAGGAGAGAGCAAAATAATTGAAATACATTGCAACGCTCCTTTTTTTTACGCCGAGGTGATTGCAAATTCTTGCGAGCTATGATAAAAAGGAAAGATGCTGCCTGTGCGCTTTTGTACCCTTCTTTTTCTCGGCGCCGTATCGGCGTTTATCGAGCAACTTAATGAATGAAAATAACGCTAAGGCGCAAGCTGAATTATCGAATTAGCTTGTTTTTTTCTCGTTAGCCGGATCTCGGGGGCTGATTAGCGCGGGATAAGATACATTGTAATTAATTGCAGTCTCCGCAAAGTACACAAACAATTTTTCGCGCCGACCTAAGCCCCGCCGATATACCGCTGAATTAATTAATTTGGGAAATTGGGTCATAGAATGAGAGTTTTTCTAAGGCGGGTGGGGGCGGAATGAAGAAGAAATTGAAAACTTTTTTTTAGAACGTTTGTTGTGTAAATATTAAAACAGTCTTTAATTGAAAATCGTTCTTTATAAAACCCGAAGCCGAGTATAAAAAAGTTTATGACTAACCATTTTGGAAAATCACTTTCCTTTAAATCACACGCCGAACAATCCACTTTTAATAACTTTTGTAAGTCGGTCTTGCCATTTTTCTTTCCATCTTCCGCTGCTTCTTCTCGTCCTTTTCCGTGGGCGCAGGCGGCTCCGCGAATATCCACGGCGATACAATATTCACCCACAGCATCCACAGTGCTCTTAGAGGTGCCTACGTCAGAATAAGTCAATTAGAATTTTATAATTCTTAATTAACAAAATTAATTATAAAAATGTAAATCTTTTAAATTTTTTCTAAGATCTACATTTATTTTATTATGCAAAGTTTTGCCTTTCAAGTAATTATGTAATTGTATTATTTTGATACTAATTAAAATGACATTTGCATTTATAAATGTGAATAATTGTAAAAGGAAATTCACATAAGAATAAATGAATAAAAATGTAATAAACTAATAAATGAACTTACGAGTAACCATAATAACCAAAAGTAATTCGATGCTAATGACAGTACTTGTACTCCAGATGTGAGAATTATTAAATCCTTTACATGCCTAAAATATTTTATATAAGTAAAGATTACTGTAATAATAATTGAATTGTTAAAAAGTCATTAACATACTCTGCTATTCCTCCTTCCATATTCAAGTCTACTCCTGAATCTAAAATCTGGCCATTATCTGTATATTTTGCACGAGCCATATATGACATAAACTGATAGCATCCTGCATAAATTAATCCACAAAATATTGTAAGTATCTGTAATGTTAAAAATTAATTTTAATATTGTATTAATATATAGATAATTTTTTAAACAATACTATTAAATTTTAATGCTTACTGTAGTAAGTGTTGTAAATTCAAAAAAAGCACTCATAACTGAGAGGTGGGTAACAACGGCAGCAAGAATCATATTCCTGTAAAAGCTTAATGTCGATACATTTTCTTCTACTATCTGTTTTGCCCCTCTTGTGGCTTGTTTGGTACTTTTTGTAGGTGGCTGTAAATATGAATAAAAACATTAATAAAATGAAAAAAAATTTAAATAATTATTATATGAATAAACATTGAGAGTATGAAACGTCAATTATTCAAATTTATAAACAAATTAATGCAATTCTATTGATTTCTAAATTGTATAAAAATGAATCTTTTAAACATGATATTACACAGCATTTTTTGAAAGCAAGAACAGTAAGACCAATAGACTTTTGTATAGGTTAGAAATATTCTTTAAATCTTTTGGAACTTGCAAGATTTTAATTTAAGCACTTATTTTGTGATAAACAGAAAAAAATTTGCCCAATATTTACATAAAGTCTGTTATTAAATCAACATATGCAGCGACAGTAATAAATCTTGCTGCTCCGCGTGACTTAATTATTTTTACAAATGACTTACCGCCATTATAACTTAAATATTATCTCAAAAGCCCGCTCTTATTTACTAAATAACGAGGAATGTCGATAAAAAAAATTGCAACAATTCGTCGAGCCTCAGTCTGTTTTGCTGCCACATGGCCTGACGAGACTCGGAACACAAAAAAAATCTATACATGTATATACACACGCGCACGCGTATATACATGCCAAAGTAGCAAGTTGTAAGAAAAAATAGTGGGAGGCGCAACTGTTGAAAAAGGTTAGGAACTCGAGATTCGGGAGCCGCGGTAAGATTAGGTTAGAACATCTGTTCGATGGCGCGCGAGGCTAATAAGCGAACCTCGCACGGGGTGCGTAGGCGGAAAAATGCATCGGATCTGAATACGCGCGTTGAAGCCCCACTGTTGCTGTCAACGCTTATCTAATTACTTTTTCCAAAGTTCCCGCCGACATTTACGTCGGCGAAATGTCCCTGACCGCTGGACTGCTCGTTCTCCTTTCCTTTTTGAAGTTTGAAAAGGGTAAGTTTTAATCAGTCTATTTTTAGTTTAAAAAGTGCGTTACGTCATCAGTTTTTGAGCGCGCAAGGTTCTTTTGAATTAAATTTTATGCTAATTAGTATGTTGAATTTTCAGGTCCGCGGTTCATTTACTCTGGAATCGTGAACAAATAATTTCAACATACATAGTGGATGAGCTTTCTGTTCTTATGCAAGTAATAAATGATAGTTTGTATACTGAAGATCTAACATTGAACTCAGTTTTATCTCTTAAAAATCAAGAATTTTATGTAAAAAAAATTAACTTGTGATATTTGAACTTGGATCGACTAACGATAAGTTAAACTTATTTTGAGTACATTAAATATCATAAGTTTTAAAGCTTAGAATCATGTCGCTCCACACATTTCTACAGTATATAGCAGATGGATTAAGTATAATCACAATTGGCATGTGTTTGACACTGAAGGTTCCTCAAATAATGAAATTGCGTGAAAGCAAGTCAGCAGTTGGCATATCTCTTATAAGTCTGTTATTAGAATTAACAAGGTACTTAATAGTTATTAAAAAAAATATTTAATAAATAGTTTAATATACACTTAGTTACTTTAAAATAAGCATTACTAATTAATTATTAATTTTATGATTTTTTTGCAGTTATAGTGTTATGACATGTTATAACTACACAAACAGATATGCATTGCTATCGTACCTGGAATATCCAATTATTTTAATTCAAGAGTATATTTTGATATATTTAGTATTGAAATATTTGAATCTATTAAATACTCGAACACTGCTGGCAGTGATTACGTATGTAACTATTTTTATGGGTTTTTTGACTCAAGTTATACCAAAGACTACCTTAATTTTATTCGTAGTAAGTATTTTTTTATCATAAAAATAGATATTTTATTAATCAATATATAAACTTTATAAATTTATTAAACATATTTTAAATTTTGTATTTCATTTTAGCCATTATGTACACCAATATCAGCTTTTAGTAAGATAGTTCAGCTGATAGCCATATTTAGAGCTAAAAATGCTGATGCGGTATCACCTTTAACTTGGTTGATTTCTGCATTAACAAACCTCAGTAAGATATTTATATTAAATGTTTTTTTACTGTTAGTGTTATGTAATTTAAAATCAAATCATTCTAATTTTAGCTAGAGTATTTACTATATGGGTGGACTCAGCAGATTCATTGCTACTAGGAAATTTCATAATCTCAACAACTTTAAGTTCTTCAATTATGTTTGAAGCACTTTATTATAAAAAATACTCAAAAAAATCTGACTAAGAAAATGCTGATAAATAGCTCAGAGAAGGGGGTATGCAGATTTTTTAGAATAATAAATTTGCAGAATGATATTTCATGAAAATATTTAAACTCTGAATTTAAAATAATAAATATTAAATGATAATTTTACCAAAATAGTATTAATTATCAATGTTAATTATGGTTATAATAAAATTTAAAAAATGTTAAAGTTCTACAAATGTTTATTTTTATATTAATTGAATTATGTATAATATACGTAAATATAGAATTTAAAAAATCAAAAAATGTATTCCTAATAATACATAACTCTATGATGTAAAATAATTAATTTTTTATAATTTTAAGCTTGTAATAAAATAGTATTTCTGATACAGTATTTTATTTCAATCTGTTTTAATTTTACTGAAAAATGTCTATCTAAAAATTTATTATTTTGAAAAGTAGCCCCTTTCTTTGTTTACACTTATAAATCTTATGATAATATGCTTGGAAACATAAAATAATATTATGAAAAAACAGAGGTATTTTTTAAAATTATTTTATTAATAAATTCTTTATATTCACCACTTTGGTATTACATCACTGTTTATTGTATGAAAATACGTGAAAAAATTCTTTGGATATTAAAATTAAGATTACAAAAAGTTTTTTTAATTAAAAAAATACAATTTTTTAATGATTTGATTTGACTTTTTAAATTGTTGGACAAACATTAGCAATTACTCTTCCATGAGTGCGTGCTGGATCTAGAGCATATTGTTGACCCTTAATAATGATGTTATTAATACATCCAACATATTGTGCTTTTGAAATACTGCCTCTTAGTGTCTTGCCACTATGTAAATGAGGATGACCACCTATATAAATCGGATGTTTTGAATTAACTCCTCCAGCGTTCTTACTACTACTTATTCCAGGAGTAGATGTTGCATGATCAACTGAAATAACTACTGAATTCTTTTGTTTAACAGCTGAAAAAAAAGGAACGAAGTAAGTTAGTTGAAATGATATAAATTTAGTATTATAAATTGTATTAAATGATATTAAAACGATATTGTACCTCGAATATTGTGCCAATTTCCATCACACAAGGCGTTAGGGCTAGCTTGATCGAAAGACGTTTCCATCTGTCCTCTCGATGTTTTTACCAAGAATTTTATTGTGCCATTGACCATCTCTAGCACAACATGATCACTTTTTCCATGGATTGCAAGCAAAAGTCCTGAGGACGCCCTTGGTTTGATATCCATCACGATATCGATTTGTTTACCAACGTTGTATTTGTCATCTGTAAGAAATTTTATTCAATGATCATTTATGATAAATCGATTAGTGATATAATATTTTATATATAAACAAATACTAGAAATTACCTGCTCTAAACCAATTGCTACCATTACCCGGATAGAAGAACATTCCTGGTTCAATTCGTTTGGAACATGGAATGACTCCTTCCTTTAAGCTAGGTTCTGGCACATGCTGTCCGTTCAGCATAAAGTTGCGAATACAACCGCTGAATGTCTTGTTGACTCCCTTTTGAAAATAACAAATTTTTATTTTATAAAAGAACAATTTTTCGCAGAGTTTTCTAATCACTATACATAATTATGTTAAGGTCAATATTTTTATCATTCATACTCACAATGGTCTCAAAAACTTTGACTGACATTGCCGGGTCGACACCTCCGACGAAGAAAGGTGGCTGTATGCTGATACCCTGATTATCACCATCTGACCTGCCGTGAACAGGTTCCTCTTCATCCACAGCCAACTGTCCTTCGGTATTGTTCCGCCTAAAGTAAATCGTATGCCATTGGTTATCATTGATCTTCTTATCGGCGATGAGAAGCGCGGGACCACTGCCGCAATCGTATGTAAAGTGGACCTAAAAAATTTTGTTTATGTTTCAGATTATTCAATTTCAATAAATTTATGAAAATCAAGAAAAGAGGAAAAACAAACTAATAACTTACTAGACCGTTCTTAATGTATAAGGCGATCATATCATGCTTGTTGAAATCAGAAGCGTAAAACACGATACCCTCGGATGCCAGAGTATTAATGTCGATTTGGAAGTCTGAGTCGTGCTTATAACGGCCGTTCAAGGAGGCGTACTCAAATCTGCTAGCGTCTTGAGCACCTAAAGTTCACAAAATCATTAAGTAACAATGTTTAAAGTTTATAATGTCATGAAAGAAAAAAGAAATTACCGAATCTCCAGGCATTTACGATTTGCTGATCAGGATCGTTGGCCGGGTATTGGGGTAATCTGCATCCGTCAACAGTTTCAGGTTCGAATGGTGATGTTAACGTTGACGGAGTGGTTTGTGTTTCGGTTACGGGTAATGGCTCATTCCTATCCTCTTTAAGGAATGGAGGCGGTGGTCGACCTTCTATTGAACCAGGCGGTTCATACGAGTCTCCGGATTTACTTAGATCTACGACATCTAAAAAGAAAATAAGTTTTATTATTTTCGTTAGAGCAGAATTATTTTATTAAGTAATGATTTTGCGATATATTATTTGACTTACTCGTGGAATCGTCATACGTGGGTAGTGGAGGTGGTGGGTACGTCGGTATTGGTTGCTCTTGATCTGTTCCTACTGAAATCAAAGGTCACAAAATATTTTAAGAACTCAGTCCTGCATTAATTAGAAAATAATTTCGGATGATTTGAATAAAATATTGTTCATACTTTGATCGGGACTATTGCACTGCGATAGGTGAGCGTGTGGCTTTTCGGTTGAATTGGCGAAGTTAACGATAACTCCGTTGATTGTCGTATCTCCTATACATCCCACGAACGGCTCGAAACGTACACCGCCGCTAGCTTCATCCGGCACGTTACCAACGTATAACGCTCCATTTGTAACTTCTCTTGGATACGATGCGGTATCAATGCTCTCTTCCTCCGTATCATCGATATCTAGCCTTAGCAATGTGCCATTGTGGGTGGCTGTGATGACATGCCACTCGTTATCGTTGAACCGAATATCCCGAATTTTGGTTTCGAGTCGATCGCCTCGATTCTCTAGCAGGAGCTGACCGTTTACAAGGGACAACGTACTGACTGGGGAGTTGTCTTCGTTTACCAGGTGATAGATCACGCCATTCTCCAATTGAGTTTTAAACTTAAGATTTATCTGTAAAGCTTGCGGAACCTGGACCTTTTCCCATTTCACGTAGCCCGGGTGCACGCTGTCGAACGAGACAAGACTAGCAAACTGTAAAGAGAAAGATTACGGTTAATGAATTATCATTAAAAAGTGAAATTGTATAGAATGGAGAAAAGTGAAAGTTGTAAAGTTCACCTTGACTGGGCATCCGAGAACAACACCGTACGACTGTATATTTTTGGTGAGATCGACGGACGTGTCTTGAATAATGACATCGTCTATGCATCCCTCGAAACCAATTTGAGTAGCAGCCGAGTAAGGATGCTGAATTGAGGCAGGGTAGCCTCCAAAGTATAAATAGTCAGATGAGACTAGATTCTTTCCTTCGCCTTGGCCCTGGCTCTGACCTATGTGCACACCGTCCACCTTTAGTACGCCAATCCTCTCGAGACGCGCTGCTTCGAGCGAGTGCCAATTGCCATCGTTGTATCTACAATTTATTTTTATTAATAATTTGTTCTTGTTTATTAAAAGTATAAAAGTATTCATAAAATCAAAAAGAAAAAATATTCAATTACTTGTCCTTTGTCGTAATGACGACCTGTCCGTCACCCAGATCAAACTGGTATAGTACATGGCCATCCCTCAGCTCCAACGACAAGAAATGTTTCTGTCCACCCATAAGATACATTAGTCCATTTTTAACCCACGTCTTAAATTTAAACTGTACACGGAACTTCTTGAGATCGTTCGATAGCTGCGAATTCTTCTTGTTAAGTATCGCGTAGCCATCGCGATCAAACCTGTAGCCCGTGTTGGGCTGCAGATTCACGAGCATGTCGCGCTCGTAAGCTGGCTGCCAATTATTCTCGCCATCGACGAAATTCCAGAAGGAGACCAGTACATCACCGATCATCAGTTCCTCCATCTCGCCGTCGAAGGAAGAAGACACAACAGCGTCTTGAACCTGGAAAGAAGGTGGGAAGCCTCCCACGAAAAGCTTGGACTTCTCTTGGTCAAGATTGAAGATCGAATGCGAACCAGGAAGTGCCTCTTCAGTCACGTAGAGTTGGTCTTTACCGCCACCGGCATCCTCGCGGACTATGAGTTTGATGTTTCTGCCAGTCCTGAGAAAATTGAAAAGTATCGTTAAATATCTGTTATTAATAAACCACGTTTTGCATTGTAATATGATTACCTTTCGACGATCAATTGTCGCCATATGTTATCAGCAACGTATTTGTTAACGATTATCTTTTGCGGTCCAGAACCCAAGTCAAGAGTCAATACTGGGTAGCCTCCTTCGATAGACAGAGCCATAAAGTCATGCTAGAAAATTAATGAAACAATTATGCAAACATTACTAAACATAGACAAACGATTAACTTAATAGCGTTATAACTCACTGTCTTAGTTCGAGGAATATTCGTTCTGTTTTCGTTTCCAAGATACATCAAGAAACCATTAGCCTTCGCTGTTCGGAAGTACACCGAAATCCTCGTGGACGTTGTTTGAAGCGGCAGGCTTTCCGGATTTTTTAATTCGAGTGTCGTATTCGGGAAGAAAGTGAGACCGATCTTAATCGCATTTGCCAAATTTCTAGCATTATTGATCTTGCGCTTGAGCTCCTCAATTTTGTCGTAGAGATTGTTGCCAGTGCCGTTAATCGACTGCTGCTTTTCGCTGAGTACTTGCAACCTATTGTTGACATCTGGCAGCGTCGATCCGATCGTGTCCAACTGATGGTTGGCCTGGGAAACATTTCGAATCCAGTTGGTGATATCTTTAGACAACTGTTTGGCATTCTTCGAATCTTCCGGAATGTGGTCGACGATGCCCTTTAGGTCCTGATTGATTACCTCGCCGATCACGTATTCAGCCTTGTCGGCATTGTTTTGTGCCTCGCGCACGATCATAGATGAGGATTGCACGCCTAATGAGCCCAACGAGCTGAAAATTTAATTAACATTTTAATTTTTGGATATTTTAGTTGCGTCTTTTGAGTTTTATTCAAACTATATAGCATACTTTTCGATTCGATTTAGGTTGACATTGTTTCTGTCGTTTAGATCAGCGATCTCATGCATGTCGTAATTTCGGGCGTTGTCTAGTACAGGTTTTAAATCACGTTCCGTCTTTGCCACATCGGTTCTAGCGATATTCAGCAAGTCAGTACTCTTCTCTCTAATGAGATTACTTCTATCCCCAAGCCCATCAGCCTATTAACAATAAAGTAGTTAAAAGTAAAACTTACATTAAGCAGTATGATAAAAAATAGTTTTAAACTTTAGTTAATATTATGTTACCAAAAGAGTAGCATTGTCGGCAGAATTAACAGCATCTTGAGCAAATTGCCGAGCATCGTCGATGTTTTTGGAAATTTCTTGATAAACGGATGCCGCTCGGACGCCAGTCGAATCTTGAGTATTCTTGAAAAGAGCTTCTAATTCCTGTGATTTTCTATTAAGGTCTTGTGCATGGTCGATAGCTCTAGGAACGTCGTTAGTTACGTTCTCCAGCATCTGTTTGTTACTCTCTATGTTGTCGCCTAATTTCTGCTGCGCTTCGGTCAGTTGTCCAGGTATGACATTTTGATCTAAAAAGAATATATGATTTTTAATTTTTTATATCTTGTAAGATTGTAATTATAAATAAATAGACTACTGGACAAGTTATTACTAAACTTACTCAAACTTATAAATTTGTATTCCGCCTCATCCAAGAAGCCGTTAGCGTCTCCGATGAGTTCCTTGGCTTTAGTTAGGTCCTCGCCAATCTGATTGGAAGCATCCTTCATAGCTTGGGGGCTGCTAGATTCAACGAGCTTGCGGTTTTCAAAGTTAATTCGTTCGGCGGCGATAGCACGTTCATCTGCTTGGAGCGTCAGATTGTACATGTCGTCAATCTGGTTGGTGAGCGCACGAACTTTGCTGCTCACATCCTCCGTGTCTTGTTCCAGATTTTTCACCGGTGTTTCGTAGCTTATCATCTCAGAGACGAGGATGTTTGCCTGATTGGCCTGGTCTGTAGCCTTATCGCGGTCATTGGTAAACGATACCTGAAATTTTATCAAAAGTGGTAATTTTAATAAAGAAGTTTAATCATTGACTTCCTTTGAAAAATAATAGTAATTTAACAAACCTGCTTTATTCTGTCAAGAATATTTTGAGCCTCGAGCAAAGCATTGTCAATCTTAGGTCCAGTACCAAGTCCAGTGTTAGATGCGAGTGACTGTACTTCATTGATGATGGTGTTCACAAGTTCGACTTCTTTGGTTACATCCTCCTGGAAATTGTTGGAGTCTTTGAGATTCTTCTCAGCTTTGGTTTTCCAATTGCCACCATCTTCCTCCTGGTACTCGACGCGCCGCTTCAAGGCGTAGGCCTTGCTTTTGAGCTTCGAAATATCCTGCTGAAGGGGCTCAAAGTCGATACGTCGGGGATCTAGAAGTTTAACCTCGGGGGCAAGTCTCGTAAGAGTCTCGTTGATGAAGTCGAGACGTTGGTTTGTGAAGAAACTGTCGGCAACGTTCTGTGAAAGATAATATTAATTTTTAGATGGTTTTTGCTCAATTACCACGATCTCATCAATTTCGTTCAGAAAGTAAATAAAATTGTGTGATTACCTTGAAAGAGTTTGCAACTGGATCCAGTAGGGACTGTAGTTCATCGGTAACATCGAGCAGATCGTGGGTACACTTATCACACTGTTGACAACCTCTTCTTTCATCGAGTACAGTACGATGAGGGCAGTGATCGCATTTTTCACCCAACACACCTGGCAGGCACTCGCACTGTCCGGTTATAGCATTGCAGGAAGCTCCACGGGAGTATCCACTGATACAGCCACACGCTGTAGAATAAAAAATTGTCCACGTTAACTTCGGATCTTCAATAAAAATATTCAAGAATTAGACTGAAAAATGCACTTACATTGGCAACCCTCAGCCGTGTAATTCCAGAAGCCAGCTATACATTGATCGCAGGTACGTCCTTCGACACCAGGTTTACATCTACATTTGCCATCCTCGTCGGCG
>JAPYZB010001673.1:0-17623 GCA_030522745.1 Eupelmus kiefferi | reverse complement strand
ACAAATCAATATTTTATTTATACATTTTGAATCGAGAGTTTGGATAGAAAACGAAGTTCGATGCACATTCCCAGCTTTTGACGCATAAATATTTTAGCAGCACGTGAATCACAGTGAAAGGAATACGAGCTTTCCCAGTGCCAAGAGCTCAAATCGCTTTTGGCACTGGCAAAATATTCCCTTTCACGCAAGCACATAAAAAAAGTGTTACAATCCCTCACTAAACCAGTAAATGCATTTCAACCCTCCCACTGAATGCTCGACTCAAAAACCAAAAGAAAGCTCCGCGCGATCTTGACCAATCCGTAAATCTGAAGCTGGCAATCAAACAAATGTGCAAGCTAAAGAAAATAAATTTCTCTCGCATCCCCCAAAACGAATGTGCTCGCTCAATCCTTCTCTATCCAGACTCTCGGCGCCTAGGCTAGCGTAATCTCGTACTAATCCGTCTCTTTTTCTCTGTCCACCAACGAAGGCGTTCGACGAAGCGATCGCCGAGCTCGACACACTGAACGAGGACAGCTACAAGGACTCGACGCTCATAATGCAGCTGCTGCGCGACAACCTCACCCTCTGGACCAGCGACACACAGGGCGACGGGGACGAGCCACAAGAGGGCGCCGACAACTAACCCTCATAAGGAGATATACAATTTTAAAACAAATTTAAAAAAAAAACAACCAACAACAACAGAAACAACAGAATACAAAATATTGCGCGCGCGAGTCCTTGAGATATAAAAAAAAAATGAAACAAGATGAAACAAAACAAAAAGACAACTCTGATGAACATCCCCCTCCCCCACCCTGTCCCTTCTCTCCCTCGCCCCACGTTCCCCTTTCTTAATCTTTAAATAAGGAAACAACAAAAGGAAGAAGGAAGAAAGAGCCATCCTCTCTCTCTCTCACTTTCTCTCTGTTCTCTATTTCTCCCACTCTCTCTCTCTCTCTCTCTCTCTTTTTCTTTATCTTGTGTACCATCACCCCCTTTCCGTTACAAACCATTCGTTTTCCTCTCTCGCGGAGGGAGCTCGTCTCCCCCATCCATTTCCAAACTCACCTCGTGTATCCTCCTTCTCTTCGGCAGAGCAAAAAAACATAAGAGAGATGTCTCTTTTGTCCTCCAACGCCTTGTGACATACACACATTCAAACACTTACACACAGCCACACAAACACTTACACACATTCTAGTACACACGCTACACTCGGGCTTGAGCAGGTGCGCTGCAGAAGAGCCCTGAGGCTGTAATTTATACGCTCCTCCACGCGATTCCACACGTGTATTAATTGTTCCGTAAAGTTGACACAAAAATACACATGCGTACACAAGCTTACATCTCTGCGTACAAGCGACATTCGTATTATTATGATTATCGATTACGATCGTGTATATCGATGTATAATCTATGACCAACAGCCAAGCGTGTCCATTAAGTGCATGGGTGGAAAAACGTAAGGATATGAAAACAAAAAAATGGAAAAATATAATACATGTAAAAAAAGAAACATTCAACTCGTGGAAGCCTGTAAATTCAGCCTTCGCAACTCAATCTCTTTTCCTATCTTCCCTCCCTTATCACCGTCCCCCTCGTTCGTGTTGAATAAAGAAATTGGGAAATCCATCCGCGACTATCACTCTCTCTGTCTCTTTCTCATCTTCATTTTTCTTCGTATTCACTATCCATTTATTTCATTGTTCATTAACCCGTACACCATACGTTCACACGTTCCCTCCCCACTTTCGGAGCTCCTGAATTTCTCTTCGATCCGCCTTGAAGGAAGCTCTCGAGCCTTCTTTTTCCCCGTTTTAATTTTCCAATTTCTCAAGCACATGTAACACCCATACACAAACCCAGGAATAATCTTGGTCCTTTTCCATCACGCCGTTTTTTCCAAGTGTGGATGTTATACATAAGCACGCCAAGACTTTGTGTTTCTCCTCTTCTCTCGTTTTTCTCCCTTTCTCTCTCTTTCGCGCTTGCGCGTAGCCGTAAAGTTGATAGAACTGAACATCCCGAGGAAAGAGAGGGAGAGAGATGGATTTTTGCGATGTCAATAAAAAAAATAAGAGGAAAAAAACAATAAAGAGCGCGGAGAGAAGGCGAGAAGGAAGAAGACGATGTGTAATTAGAATAAAATATCAAGCTGCGTGCTGTTCCATGAGGAATTTGTGTGTTACGTTAAGACGGGGAGAAGAAAGGGTAGAGAGACAGGAGAATCTTTTCAAAGGAAAGAAAGCTATATAAGTAACATCGCCAAGCAAACATTTTATCTAGATTAATTAATTATCGCTCAGCTATCATCGTTTTTTCATTAAATTAAAAAAGAGATAATGGCTTCGCTATTGTTCTAGTATGTATGATATTAATTATTAAAAAAATGAGAGAGAGAGATGCAAAGAAGGCGGAGAATAGAAGCGCAGGAGAAGAAGGAGCGACAAGAGAATAAATTTATATGATAGCGTAAAGCAAAAATTCAACGTGTCATGTGGATTAAAAAAGTACCATATAAGTTCGAGCTACTCAGCAAAATTATTGTCATTTAATTATTATATGCATATTGTATTGTAACATGCGGCTCGATCTCGTGTTCGGATAGACAAAGTCAACACTCTTCAATGTTTTTTTCGGTTTTTCTTCTTTCCTTGTGTTACTTGTCCGTTATTATTATTATATTATTATTATATTATAATTATTATTATTATTTTTTTTAATTATTTTATTTTTCCTACTTCTGTTTGTTTCTTTGAGATAAACGAAATTTATACAGCCTTGCTAAGTGAAAACCAAAACCAAGATTTGTATACCTCGTTTTCTTTCCTATAACAAATAAGGGTATAATCGCGCATTGGAAAATCGCATTCGTTTAAGCTAAAATAACGCAAGAATTAATATATATTATAAAAAAAGATTTTTACACATACAAACACGCGCGCACCGCGCTCAAAAACGCGCTTTTAAAAGAAACTGAAAATAAGATAAAGAAACTTATATTATTAAAGTCTCCCCACACACCATTTTATTGTCTCGGCAGCGAAACAAACTCTTGGAAATGTAATTTTTACTTTGTCGTTATTATTCTCGCGGTCGTTATTACTTTTGTAATTACTTTAGTAACAAAGTAAAAATAAGGAAGATTAAAATTCCAGAAAAAAATAACAAAATTGAGTGTCTTTTAAGATTAAATACTTCAATCATTTTTACATATTCTACATGACAACACCGATACCAGAAAGAGAGAGTGAGAGAGAAAAAGAGAGTAACTCGGATTGTATAATGTAGAATTGGAACAATTACTATTCGAAATCGAATATTTCTACACTTCCTTTTCGCACGTACGTATACCTGAAAGGTACAGAAGCATTTCTTTCCAAAGAATAAGTTAGAAAAGAGGGAAGAGAGAGAGAGAGAAGGAGAAACGGGCAGTACAGAGTGCGGGAAGGAAAAAATCGCGAAAAGAGGTGTGCTGAACATGTAGAGAAAGATAAAATAACCTTCCGTCGTTCGCTGTATTCGTACATGTATACTCGTTTATATGTACATAAAAGGCGATCACCTTTTCTATGTGAAAAAAATGAATAAAATGAAAAAAGTAAACCACGTGTGTGCATGTCTGTCCAATTTTTCGAATGCGTGCGTGCGTGACATAACGTCTTTAAAAGAAAAAACAAAGATAAAAGGTTAAAAAAATACGAGAGAGTAACGCACGAAAGAGAGAGAGAAGATGATTGATCCAATTGTGTAATTTGCGTCGCGTTTTTTCGAGAATAAACGTTTCACTGTCGTTGTAATATCGATATGTCTCGGTGTATCGGTGTCTTTGTCTCCCACGATAAAAAAAAGCAAAAAGTTAACAGAAATGGTCAATAATATAGCAGGTATAAAATCGGAAATGCGTATAAATGTAATGTTAGAGAAAGAAAAAACTGGGAAGGACATAGGAGAATTGTATAACATTAAGTTAGGTGCCTATCTCTACATCGTCGAGTGCCCTGGGAAACGTTTGTAAAACTTCATCCCTGTTTATCGAAAATCTAAGAGAGATAAGGATTAAGACAAAAAAAAAATGATAAATAAATCAAGTGTTCTCTCATCTCTTCTTAAATAATTGTTTATAAGTACGCGCGACGACACGAGGGGGATTATAAAAAAAAGTCATAAAATTATTAAGTCGAATGTCATCTCTTTCTCTCTCACTTTCATAGTGTTCTTCCGCACTCGTCTCCTCTCCTTATTCTTCTCCCTTCGATAATCGCTATCGCCTTTTCCTTCCATTTATTATTTTATATTGTGCCTTTTGTTTTTCATACACGTGGAAACGCCGAAAGCACGCGCGCTCTTTACTTTCTTTCTCATAAACGCCGACTTTTTTTAAATAGTCTAATTGTTTGTCAAATACATATGCCTTTTAACGCCGACTTTTTACCCACGCACGTAGAAATGTGTAGATTTTTTCGTCGGAAAAAAACTAGAAAAATTATAAATTAAATAATGATGCCTTGTCAGCGACGCGCACAGAAAACAAGAAAGGAAATGATTAATAAACGCGTATGAGTGTGCTTATTATTGCTAAAAATTCGGCAAAGTTCGAAATTGGCGAATAATTTCGGACGCGCGCGTGGTTTCAATTCTTATCCTTTCCTTTTTATTTCGGTCTCGTTTGTGTACTTCTGTGTTTAGCTCTCCTTGCTATTTTTTTCTTTTTTTTTTTTATCATTTTTCGACGAAGAGGAAGACATGATTAATTCATTATTATTACGGTCAGACGAAAAATAGAATTTAAAAGCCAAGAAGTACTGCATCTAGTGTAGAATATTGCAAAAACAAATGACGGAGACATAACTAAGTAACAAAAAGGATGACATAGTGATTATAAAAAGAAACGAACACGCTAAAATTTGGGGAAAAAACGACTGGCCATACCACCGCTTTACCCGCGTCCTTGAACAAAAAAAAAATTACGTTGTTCTCTATTTGTAACCATCGTCAAACCATCGTAATTGTAAATTATAATTATTATTATTATTATAAACGTTTACACGAAATAATAAATTCTGATAAAATGTCTGAAAAAAAAAGAATGACGTATATAATACCGCTAGCTCTCATATATAATATGTTTTTGAACGTTTTCAAGCATCAGATGGAAAAACTGATGGAGAGTTCCAGTATTTTCATCACGTCATTTTCGTCTTGAAGCTGTTAAATAAGAGTTCCTAAGATCACTTTATAAAAGAATTTAAGAGACATAAGTGCTTCGTATACGATATTAAGAGATTTTAATTTTTTGAAGAAAAACTGGTATATATAACACGATTATTTAGAGTCCTCTACGAATAAATTATTACTTAACGACGTGACGTTTTTCTATTTTTTTTTTAATACATTATGATTTGTGCATGAAATCCTTTTGTCGTGTAATTAATAGTTTGATTGGATTTATTTTCATTTAACGTAGGTTAAAATTAGTGATTGGAAATTTTTGCTTTTGTTAATTCACCGTTGAACTGTCAGGTAAGTATCAATTTCCGAACTTCATCTCAAGAATAGGCATGTAGAAATTTTTAAAATTCAGGGTCAGATTTACTTCAAACGAATGAGCAACTTAATATTAACTCGTAAATAAAATTGTAAAAGCTTCAATATTTGAAAATTTGTTAATACTAAGTTAATATTTAGATAATACATTATTATTTTCATCTACAATAAGTTATGCTAGAATGAATAGCTGAAGACAGTAAAAAAATGAATTATATAATTATTTATGCAATTATAGATTCAACTAGCGATGCTTCACTATTACAAAAAGATCAAGCTAAAACAATTTGAACGTTAAACCATATACGGTAATTTCTTCATAAGAAGAGGACCTCTTAAATTGATACAACTTTTTTTAACTTTAACTTATATTTTTTATCTTATGTGGTAAATCAAGTCTTATTATAAATCACTATGACAATTGGAATTTGTATAGAGTTGCGCATATAGCTATAACATATACTTGGTCATAAAATTTCAATATAGCTTTTTTTCTTGGATTAATCCTTTACGGAAGTCAAAAACTATTTTTTTTTTCAATTTTAAGGAAAAAAAATACATATTTACTTAAACATGAAAAAGACGATTTAGGTTTACTTTAAAATGTTTTCTAGATGACTAACTTACTAATTTCGTTAATATCAACATCTTACATAAGAAAATAAATAAGATTACGATATATTAAGGAAAAGATAAAGAAAAATATTAAAGTAAAATATCAATATTTATTACAATCACTTTTTAACATTTTTTTAAATAAGTATTTCAAGATAAAGTTGTTGTTTACCTGCCACAATGGGAATCAAAGGGTTATACACTTATACCAAAATTTGATGCAAAAAATAAATATTGTAAAGAAACATTCTTATAATGGTCAAATAGATAAGTCAATAGTTTTATCAGTGTTTTTCTTTCTTTTTCTTTTAAATATTTTTTAATATTTTTTTGGAAAACGCTTAATAATATATTATGTACCAAGGACGTAAAGTGAGCTTTTATAGACCGAGCGTGGCACTTGCAGTATGAGTCAAGGCGAGCTAGCACGAGCCGAAGACTAGTACTGTAAACACACGAGGTCAAAAAAGCTCACTAGCCCTTGGTGCATACTATATTTTATGTAACTCATGTATTGATTTTCGTGTTTTTTCGTATTTATATATATTTGTACCTCCTAATGTCATTTTTGAAATAAAATCTTTATCGTTCTCTGCAGCGGGCGATAAAATCTTTATTGTCCCCTACAGCGGGCGATAAAATCTTTATTGTCCCCTACAGCGGGCGATAATGATTTTAGAGAGGAACTTTCTCGCCCGCTGCGACGTGCTGGTCCATAAACGTTCACTTTATCCCCACATTTTAGGTATCGTAAAACGCGAAAATCGTGCATGTGTTACATAAAAAACTTTCCATGCTATTGGAACTATATAAATCGAAAGATAATTTATCTTTTTAGTTTATTCCTTATTGTCTTTTTAATTAAAATTTAAGTTTGCGGCAATAAATTTACAATAAAGTAACAATAATAACCAAAACTTCTTCGTTCTGTTTTTATTGACAAAGCTATCAAATATCTTTCAAAATAGTTATTGGATATAGAAATAAAATCTTTAAAATTGTTATATGTATATAACAGTAGCTGTAATATCTAAATAGAATTTGAGTAATAATACAGAGAAAAAAATTAAAACGTGTTTACGGATCAGATCGGTAACTGGCTCACAGTCTGGTTCATTGATAGTGGCTATTTTGCTACCTTCTTATACATTTTAAAGATTATTTTTTCAAAAGAGAAAAATTTATGTGACTAAAAACAATCACTGTAAAAAATATTCGAAGATACACAAACATGACAATCGTATCTCTTTCAACAAAATTGAACTAAATACTTCTGTCATACTATAGTCGACCATTTAGTATTTGCAGAAAACAGATTTTCCTTTAGCTGACAGCTGGAGATCATCGTTTGTCGACCACGTGGATTACAATATTACGTTTGGACACTTAACAACTTTAGTTTGGGAATAATGAGTCTCGTAAGTCGATTATAATCAATTTTAATAGTCTGTAACTTCGTGAAGATAAAAATTACTCAGATTCCCTTGGAGTTTATTTAATGTACAATTCTAGTGATAAAAAATAACTGTTCATAATCATGAATATAGAATTTTTTAATAGTTCTTTCGAGGAAATTGCAGAAACATCAGCAAAAGCTTTTATAGAGTTGAAACAAGGATGAGGATACCCTGGAATAATGAAGAAAAAACCTTATAAGTAAAATATAATAAAAGATGATAGGTACGCTTCTACTTAAAATTTTTGGAGGACCAAATAAAAAATCGTGTTTCAGAGTTTTATTGAATAGGCCTTAAAACTTGAGTTAGAATTTCAATATTAACTGCGTTAAATATCTTAATTAAAAATTTGCTATCAGTGGCGCCGACGCACCAGTTTCTTTACTAGTAAAAATATTAATTTGATTTTTTCACTAATGCAAACTACTGTATCTTTGATCTGAACTTATATATTTGTTTCAATTAAAGTAACAAAGACCGACCTGTCTAAAATCAGACCTGCTTAAATTCACAATTTGTAATTCTATCGAAATTCGTGTTTTTCTGTCTTAATTCTATCGCACTAATTGAAACTACCGTATCTAAACGATATATAATAAATAACGAAAAAAATATGTTAAACCTTATTTTCTCTATATTTATTTTCATTTTTGAACTTGAGATATATGACTGAATTATTAAAGTTTTGCGTAGAAGTTATTTTTCTTAAGATAGCCTAATTTTGTACAAATTGAATTTTAGTGCTTTTTTAATAACACCCTGAGGCATAGTGTACAATAATGCGTTAAATTTATTTTGCTAGACTTTTAAAAGTTTTATTTCACGTATAAAAATATAATAATATTTATTATTATTTTATTATTTTAAATATATATTATTAAAAAACTGATTTACTGCAGTTCATATCTAATAATTTTTTTTCTCGTAAAACTTTTTATTTCTATTTAGTTTGTATCGACATGTTTTTCTTATACTGTGTATTGCGGTACTTAAAACAGTTATACTGTATTCCCCTATACTTAATTTAATTGTGAATGTTTTCTGTGTGACGTAATGTTTTTTATATGACCATCGATACTTCAAAGAAGTGTATTACATATTTCTTTAAGAATTCTTAATGTTTTTGTATAGTAGGCGAATTTAAGTTTACCATTTAATGATTTTTTACCCAAAATCTATAATGTTATAATGTAAATAATAATTTTTAAAATTCTGTTTACATTTTAAAATATTTTCGACATAAAGTAAAATATATTTTTAATTGCTATATGACTTATACGTAGCGCAGAAGTTCTCCTAAACAAGAATTATCATGCTGTAAACTTTTTGAGTCGGTAAAAATTCTTGGAAGTGAAAAACTTAAAAGGTACATTG
Organism: Eupelmus kiefferi; assembly: GCA_030522745.1. Taxonomy (NCBI): domain Eukaryota; kingdom Metazoa; phylum Arthropoda; class Insecta; order Hymenoptera; family Eupelmidae; genus Eupelmus; species Eupelmus kiefferi. The sequence goes on along the minus strand of JAPYZB010001673.1, from coordinate 8,639 downwards.
TATTTTTTTTAAAAATCGTACAATTGATTAGAATCAACTAGATTTTATTTCCTAGTAAAAATCTAATTCAGCTAAATTCATATTTGTAAATTCTTTGCCGGTAAAAAAATCATACGATCTCCGGGTAAAAAAATCATTGAATAATCATTCTGCATTGTCAAAAATTATTGTATAACTACTCTGTAAAGTTGAAATAGTGCAAAATGCTCCACTACATAAAAAATAGAAGAATTCCCACTAACAAATAGTAAAAAATTAACGATTATTTAGTAATTGTCACTTCAATACTTCAACTTTACAGAGTAGTTTTAAAAGTTACAATTTTGTGACGCAAGATACAACGATCAATGTTGTTAATTATTGAAGTAATAGAAAACATGAAATTTGGAAGTTTCGCCGGCCGGAAGGTATAGTAAATATAATAAAAAGTAAATATAAATCTTACGTGTATTGGATGGATATGTTTAGTTCTTAAGAGAAGTTAATGTTTCTAAAAATTCTATATACTTAAATATATTACACCTTGATTCTCGTATTATAATTTTTAATTTTTTTATTATTATTTTTTGGTTTAAATTCAACAAGTAATTTTTTAAGGTATATTATCTGATTATATTTTATATGTATTTGAAAATACTGTGAATAACAATGTAAAACTTTTTTCAATAACTTTTCTAAAAAATTCAAATTTGATTGTTGCTTTTAATTTGCAAAATTAGATATGATTTTTGAAAATAACTATTTACATCGGGAAAAAATTTCTTGACAGATTTTTCTTTAAATAAATTTCGGATCATTAATTAAAGACGCTGATAATTAATCTTTAGACGGCTCATTTGCAGACAAGAATATGAAAAATTCATAGTGGATCATATGTGGAACCCGTCAGGCGCTGTTGTTAGTATTAAAGGATAATCTTTAACTATAAAATAACTACGGAACTTATTTTTATTATAATTACTGAAAATATATTGTTATTATTATGTTACAAATTATATATATTTTAGTGAAATTAGAGATAACATTTGGATTTATTGGATTGAGTGATAATTTTTATAAAACATTATTGACTAGCAAATCCAATGCTTTGTACCTTAAAAATAAAGGCCCATAAAATACTTTAAGAATGCGAAGAATTAAATTAAAAAATGCGATATAAAATATACATTTTAATATTACATTAAAACTTTTAAAAAAACATACCGAATAGGAAATCGAATTCCATTTCATTAGAATCCAAAACTATTCATACATCCTTCAATATATGACTCAATAATTACATATAAAATACATAAGAAATCGTTTCCCGCACCTTACACAGAATTGCATCAAGTAAAAAGTCAATTTCTATGGGATACGTGATCATCGCAACGTTCACCTCAGATGCGTCATCAAGTTAACGGAACCCGATCCATACATCCCAATCCTGCAAAATTACGCAACTTTTTTCGCGCGCACAACCCATCATAAAAAAATTTAAAAAATCTACATCAGTTACAACCCAACAGTGCAAAATGACAAACCCATAAACTAACTAAAAAATTCAAATCCGTTATATTCATTCAAACTTGCGCGGATAGTTTCGTTCTCGAACGAAAGAAAGTCCGTTAGTGGCGTCAGCCGGAGAAAGTCGGCGCAATCATTACGCGAGAAATCAATCGGCGCGCACCGCAATTTTCAATTTCCTCGAAATTCCATTTCCTCTCGGAAGCATAAAAACTATCCAGTAAAGAGTAAAGCCACCCCGGAATAATCGAGACTACAAATTTTCAAACTATACACGTCCAGCATGACGTAACCGCTCCGAAAAAGCTCATCTTATATCCCCGTTTTCACGCAGCACGAAAATCCGGCGCAAAAATAACCTTCATTACTCTCTTCCCCAACGAGATCTACAACCTCTCCGCACCTGCTCTTTCTAAAGTAAAAATTCCCTCTCTCTCACTCTCACTCAAACAAAAAAGTATCCGCGCCTATAACACACATTATTTTTTCCTCGCGCAAACATACATCTAACTCACACACACTCGCGCCAGAAATACACCCGCAGAAGTCGCGCAGGCGCGTTAAAAGCCAGCTCCGTTCCCCAACATTTATCGTCTGCTAGCGCGAGGATCGAGCAGTCCGCGCAGTATAGCAGCCGCACAGGCGCTGAGTATATCCGACACGGAGCGAGCTGCATTATTACTATACTCGGCCGGCTCCCGCTCGCGCGCAGAGGTCACCTTCACGTTAGCTACTGCGAGGCGTCTGCGATTATAGATCGCCTCCTCTTAGCCTGAGACACTTGCTGATCTGCTCTCGAGGTAGGGACAACGGCGGGTTTTAACAGTTGCTGGATCTGGTGAGTGTGTGTGCTGAGTGCTAGTGTCGTCGTGTACGTTGCGCTTGACCTTCGTGACTATAGAGGCGTGTGAGTTTTAAGGAGAGTTTGGCTGGGTGGACTTGTTATGTTGGGACTTTGGACTCTGACACGAGTGGGAGGGACACCTGCTTTGGCTGGTGTGTTATCAGAGAGTGGGTTTAGTCAGTGTCGAGAGGTCTGCCAGCGAGAGGGGAGCAAAGAGATAATTGCTTTGAACTTGGCTTTTTGCTGGTGAAAGTGGTACGGTGGGTGATTATTGGTTTGGGCCCTTGCTTTCTTGCTGCAGTCGCAGGTGCATTGCGAGGGCTTGGGCAAGCTTGCGCTGGCTCACCTCGACCCACTTTCTCTAGGAAGACCTTGACATTGAATGTCTGTGTGAATGAAATTGAAAGTGATGCATATAGGTATTGTGGATTAGACTAAGCGTACTTTTTGCTTGTTTTTGCAGATCAATTGGCTTTCTGGGCACCAGTGAACAACTGGTTCAGCTGCAATCATGGATGAAGAACAGGTGGCACACAGGTTTATTAAACCTGGCAGTCACAGGGGCAAGGGTCTTGCCGTTTTCACCAGCGGTGGAGACTCTCAGGGTGTGTATTGTTTTTATTATTCTCGATTGTTAGTTTAAAGAGAAATTTAAAGATTCTTTACAAAAGTTATTTATGGTTTATTGCAATTGTTGTGTTATAAGCTGTGTTGTATTAAAAATAATACTTTGACTATAGATCATTCTGCATTGAACTTTATTTTTAAATAAAAATTTGAACTTGTATTGGTGACGTAATATTGATGATATATATACAAATAGAAATATCATAGAATAATAATTGCTTTACAATATTAAAAAGCTTCTAATAAATAAAATCATGAAATTTACTGCTGTTAATAATTTATGCCAGTAACATACATAAGTATATAATAGTTTTATTTGAAAGTTAGTTTACAATAATATTTTATTAGTACAGCTTCTAACATTTTCATTTAACTTAAAATCTTATAAAAAAACATTAAAAAATGAATTTTACAAAAAATAATGCTATAATAACGTTTATTTATTTTATGAATTCTATTTTTATCAATACAGTTAAAAATAAATTTGAAAGAACAAGAAAACAATGAAAATATATAAGTACATAATAAATGTATTTTCACATATCTAACTTATGCAATATTTTACAGGTATGAATGCTGCTGTCCGTGCAGTAGTTCGTATGGGCATCTATCTAGGATGCAAAGTCTTCTTTATTAGAGAAGGTTACCAAGGAATGGTAGATGGTGGTGAAAACATTGTTGAAGCTAATTGGTCATCTGTATCTTGCATCATTCATCGTGTAAGTTTATAGTTTTCTGGAAACTGAATTGACAACAGAAACAAATTTTCGTCTTTTAGCTGAACACTTTATAAAGTCTGTTTAATCTACTCATAATATTTCAAGATATCTCATAAACTCTGATTATCATTACTGTATTTTAAAAAATTTGCATTTTTTATTCAATGTTCTTTTATCTAATATTCAAAAGCTTGCATTATTTTATCAACTTGTTGTTAGCTAAGAAATGATTTGTTTAACATTTCTCTTATCAGAAAATTTTTAACATACTAAGTTTAAAAATTAAAAAAATTCTTTTGAATTTAAATACTTATTTAAAATAAACATCATTCACACTCTTATCTTTTAAATGTTAAGCCCATCAATGTACAATCGAATATTTACAGTCCACCAATAAAAACGCTTTGGTTACTTGCAGGGTGGAACAGTTATCGGCTCTGCTCGTTGTAAGGAATTCAGAGAACGCGAAGGCAGGAAGAGGGCAGCCAAGAATCTGGTCGTCCGCGGTATATCCAACCTGTGCGTCATTGGAGGTGACGGCTCGCTGACCGGTGCCAATCTCTTCAAAGAAGAATGGTCAGATTTGTTGAAGGAGCTGGTTCAGGATGGTATGAATTTTACATCGAATTTTACGAGGAAATTGAAAGATATTTTATCTAGCATTATTTAAAAAACTACTCTTGAAAACTTTAAAAATTAATCTTAACTTTTTTATGATAAAAGAAAAATTTTTTAAACAATACTATATTTTTTAAAAAAAGATATAAAAATAGTTTATTTTTTCAAAGAGAGACTTATAATTATCCAAGTCATTTTTTTAAACTATATTGTCACTTATGATTTGTAAAGCACTAAACCTGTTCATGATCCCTCTGGAATTGAGTTATGCAACATTCGTTTTACTGTAGTGACACTCATTCAACGAGTTTTAGAGCCATAGAGATGTACTTAACTTTTATTTCAATTGATTATATCAAGTAAAAAACTAGAAAGCTAAAAAATTGACTTACTAACTAATTTAGGTAGGTCTTTAATTCCCACATACTAATAGCCAGTTAAAATTTTCTGACCTTGTTTAGTATAAAATTTAAACTCTTTTATATTGTTCTTAACGACCATTTTATTTCCCGATAATCCTAGTAATTAATAAATAGGCCACAGTTATACCATCGTACGTTAATATTGTATAAAACTTACGATAATGATACAATCATGTATTTCCTCAAATGCACGTTATTTTCGTTAAACTCAACTTACAATTTTCAATTCCAAATCTCAATTTAAATACTCATCTCTAAAACTTTCTAACTGAGTCAAAATGATTTTTCACAGGTGGAATCACCCAGGAGCAATGCGACAAGTACAAACACCTGCATATCGTCGGTATGGTCGGATCAATCGACAACGATTTCTGTGGTACGGACATGACTATCGGTACTGACACGGCACTCCACCGCATCATCGAGAGTATCGACGCGATCGTGAGCACTGCTTACTCGCATCAGCGCACGTTCATTATGGAAGTCATGGGTCGTCATTGCGGGTAAGAAACAATTGATGCAAAGTATCTGTGATTAGCCTGAATTATATGCATATATACGTATCGGTGATATATACCACGTCTACGGTAAAGGATACGTATGAGATGACCATTATGTAAAGTGACTCGGCGGTTTTTTCGAGTTAAACACACAAGAACAGATTCGTACACATTGTGTGGGATATAATTAAAATCATATTACGACCCGACGTATTTTTATTTATTTTTAGTTTGTTATTCCAGTTTTTTGTAATCATGATTACTTTTTATGATCAAAGTCTGATATTATGACGAATCATGAACAATTAATTTTAATTGTTACTGTATAAAAACTTGTTAACCTTTGAAATGTTATTTTTATCTAAAGTTTTTAAAAAATTTTCTCTGCAAAATTCAAAATTTCTTTGAACTTTCATAGATTGCTTTATTTAATCGTAAGTAAAGAGAAAAAAACGAATTTTATAACATATATATTTTTTAGAGACATAAATGACTCATCGATATAAATTGATTTTTACAAGTTACCTTCTAGAAAATCAATTCATATGGATTTACACGTGAACGATTCTTGTGTGTTTAACTCAGTATTATCTAAGTAAACGATGTGTACTCTACAAACTTTATCATGACACGATTTCTCTTTTAAGTTTCTTTTTACAATCGGCTTTAGGGACTGTGACTCAGAAAAAAAAATAATATGAAACAAAAATGAAAGTCGTAACATCAAAAAAGCAACTTTTAATTAAATGAACTATTGTTTTGGGGGGATTTTCTCGATGCTATTGCACAGGTACCTGGCGATCGTGGGCGCATTGGCTGCGGAGGCGGACTACGTATTCTTCCCGGAATCACCGCCTCCCGCCGACTGGCCTGATAAACTTTGCAAAAAGTTGGAGCAGGCATGTCTTCATTGATATTTTATTTTATTTTTTACCCTACCCCCGCCCTTCCAAGATTTTTTCTATTTTATACTTATTATACTTCACATAAAGCGACTTTTTTTATATTTTCCTACTATCGTCGTTTTCACTTTGCTATATGATCGCAGTAAGTGACACGATACACCCCCTAAATTATCCTCGTGCTGTCATTGTGTTTCTTTCTAAATGTACACTAACTTATTAAATTATTATATTTGTTTTTTTTTTTTTTTTATCAACCCGAGGAAAAAAGTTTGTATCCGTTTCTAATTTTTCTTTTCTTATAATAAGTATTCAATAGATTTAATTAATAAATTAATAATTTACATGCGTGAACTTTTTTCCAAGCAAATGAATCATGTGATTTTTTTTAGGTTTGAGTTTTCTGCCCCTGATTGGAAAGAACATAATCTTTGTGTTGTGTACTTAGAGTAGAGTAAGCAATGATTGTCGAGCAATAAAAATGTCTTTTCTTAATAACTGTCAGATAAAACAAAACGAAAAATCGAACATATAAATACATCAACTTCCTATTCACTCATCATGAATCAAATTTTAATTTTCATTATTATTTATGATTTTTTTAAATATTTTTCATCATCCTGTCTTGTGAGTCAGTCAGGAATCACTGGCGATCATTCGAAATCGCGCGAATTTCTATCAATTGCTAGAATCAATGCTAGACAGTATTTGTACATTTACGCAAGTAAAATGCGCATAGAATTATTCGTAAATACATTACAAACTGGCTAGCATTTTTAAAGATTATTTTATATTATAATGAAAATTAAGGAGGTTGGATGTATACTTCTTGAAAGCAATGAAGAGTAAGCAAGTACTGTAGTTGCTAAGTTATTAGTCACTTTCATACTGATCATGGTATTCATTGGTAGAGATTGCTGCAAATAGAAAATGTAGTAAATTTAAAGAAAAATTACGTTTTTGAAATTATTTGTTAGGTTTTTTTTCCAATTTTATGATTTTTTAAAAAAATGTTTTTTATAATTAAATATTAGTACAGTTATATACCTTTAATTGACTACATTTTTTTACTTCGGTTAAACTATGAATACCTAATTTTGTTCAAAAGGAGTTTGACATTATTGCGGATCGTGAATTTGATCGAAACCTTGATGTTCTGCAGTAATACCTATTAAAATGATGACATTCTTTCATCAGAATATTTCAACTTATACAATTCCGTCCAGTCGTTCTGACCAAAAATGTCACCATACGTAGGACTTTACTAGAGAACGCTTCAAGATCTTGAAACGATCCGCAAATCCGATATTTTCTCTAGCACTGTTGAATCTTTTGATTTTTACCCCGTGGAGAATTAACGTTTTTGTTTCCTTTTTTTCTGTTCCTACCATATTTTTGACTTGGCGGACTTTTACAGAGATACATATACATATGAAAAATAAGTAATGAAAAAGTAAGAGAGTAGGAATTGGCGCGCTTTCATATTCAGCTGGGTCTTATAACGTTGCAGCTATCTGGCTCTGGTGGCAGCTATGTGTAGCGAAGCTGACTATGTCTTCATCCCAGAATGGCCGCCGGAGCAGGATTGGCCGAACAAGCTCTGCAAAAAGTTGATTCAGGTTCGCTACAACAACACAATCACGACAGATTTTTTTTTTATATTTTTTTTTTCAACGATCTTTTAACCCGTATCCACCTCTCCTCGCATCTTCATTTAAAAACGCCATTTCTTTATAGACAAAGTACGCTGAGCGCGTAGGTCGATCGAGCTTTTGATGCTTGTTGTACATAGATATAATTTTTTTTTTAATAAATATTGTTGTTTTTTTTTTATCCCCGAGTGTTTGTTTATATGTACTTTGTTGAATTAACGGCTTAACGGAACTCTATCAGTCATGGGCAATGTTAGGTATATTAGTTTTAAGTTAGGTTGAATTGATTTTGTCAACACTTTTAATGTCTTTTTTATCGCACAAATAGATTTAGAAGTTGGTATTGAATTAAATTCACCATGTTATAAATGTCTTTTTTATCGCACAAATAGATTTAGAAGTTGGTATTGAATTAAATTCACCATGTTATAATGTTTGACTTGATTTAAATTTTTATAGATTTTAGCGCAGTCGTAAAGATACAATATAATTTTTATATTTAGATGATTTAATGTTCAATTTATGTTTTTAGTTTATTACATGTAATAAATTAGATATTTATTCAAGGTAAATAAATAAACATTTATGAATAGAAACATCTTTTCACGTTTTTTGCATGTACCGTTGATGTTGCACGCGTTCAGAATTCGCGTAAATTTTGACTAAAGTGCAAGGCAAAAATTTGATAATTTTTTAAAACACATTTTTAAATAAGACTTTAAAATTGATTTTTGACATTTACTGAGCGTGGATGCTATAAATAACGGATCTGTAAGACTAATCAAGTTCTATAATGTTTCCTTGCTGATTTATTAAAATAAAAAGTATTAGATAATATTGGACAATCTT
>JAPYZB010001672.1:0-13780 GCA_030522745.1 Eupelmus kiefferi | reverse complement strand
AGGAGTCAAGGCAGTCAAGGAATACATAAAAATTTTCTATAATAAATATGGTGATAAAAATGTGTTTGGAGTATAGGCTAAGAAAATATTTATATTATATTTTTTAATTTTAAGTATTTGAATTATTGTATAAAAATTTGACATCAATATTTCAATAAACATAAAATGTGACGTACTCATACACAGTACATACGATAATTTTATACGAACATACCTATAGAAGCGCAAAATTTTTCACGATAATATACGAACTTACCTTATGTACAGTGGCCATGTTGAAGCGTACAAACTTAACCTAGAAAATCAGATGTTTTTATTAAATTGTGTTTAACATTACACAACAGGAATATAAGTAATAATGAATATATCTATTGATATTAGCACTTATTCGTCTTATATATAAAAGTGTTTCTCTTTCATATTTATTTGTACAACTAAAAAAGTAACAAATGTCAAGAGATTAGAGATATTTAAACCAGAAGATTTTTAATTAAAAGATAAACAATGGAAAAAGTAGATGAATCGAACGTTGATCAATTTAAAACGGAGCACGAATGCGACGAGCACTGGGAGCTAAGGCGAAAATTCATTTTGGCTCATGCCGATAAATTTGAAAAAGATGAACTTATGTGCCTCGCACAAGTTTTCACAAATGTGGAGTTCTTGGGTTGTAAATATCCACAAGAAACAATGCGCATGATCACAGAATTATCTAAGGAAGTTGTTGGAGATTATAGGGAAAAACAAAAAAATAGGTTGCGAAGAACTTTTGTTGGAGCTTCTGATGCAGCTAGTTCTAAGGCCAAAGGTACAGGGAGAAATTGTGAGTTTTAAAATAAGTATTTTGATGAATTACTATTGAGTTATATGTAAATCAAATTTTATTTTAGGACATTCAAGGACGGATAAGACCTCGGCACCAACAACTTCAACAACTTCGGGAGAATCTTCAACACAAAAAAACTATCAGGGTTTATATAATAATTTTAAAAGAAAACAAGATTTAACAACACAAAACAGGTTTACAGAAGCTAAAAAGAAAAAACCAACCAGAGTAAAAGCTGATGTTGTTTTATTTGAATACTTGAATGACACACCACAAAGTATAATTTCTAGAGCTGCTAGTAGTTATGACTTTGGTTTGGAATGGAAATTTGACAGAAAGAATGATGATTTTTTGTGCACTGTACTTTTTAATGAACACAAAGTAGCATCTGCAACAGCACCTAATCAAAAAGCTGCAAAAAAAGATGCTTCTGAAATAGCACTAGAAGAAATGCGAAAAATCTATTATACAATCAAGGTTACTAAAAATTTAACACCTACTGTTACAGATGACTTAGGAATGAAAAAAGAATCAACGTCAACATCTGATGCTATTGGTAGCGATAATATTGGTTCAAAAATGATGAAATTAATGGGATGGTCGGGTGGAGGTTTAGGAAAATCATCTCAAGGTATTACAGAACCTGTCAGTGTACAACAACAAATGACAAGAGAAGGCCTTGGACTTAAACCTGGAATGTACAATATGCATGTGTTCAAAAAAAAATGTACAGAAGTATTACAAAATTATGTGCAAGGTGATACATCAACAGATCTAGTATTCAATCCAAGTTTTACTAATGAAGAGAGAGCCATGATTCATCAAATCGCCAAACAACTTGGACTTAAATCACAAAGCTATGGTCCTAAAACACAAAGAACCTTAACAATATCACGAAAAATAAATGCTGAAGATCTTGTCAATGAATTAATAGAGCTTGGTGGTTCAACAGAAAAATATCAACTTATTGAACCAACAGGAAAAAAAAATTAATTTTTAGGCAATACTAAAGGAAACATTGAATCATTAATGTATAACAATTATAATAATTTACTAAATATTATACAACGATAATGTATAAATTAATTTTTTATACATATTAAATGTTAAGAAAATCCTAATATCATTGTACATATTATTTTTTGCACCTAATCCACCTACAGATTGATCTCATAAAAAAGTAGTAAAATAAAATTTAGAAGTATATATACATGAATATATAAGAAGTACTAAATTAAATTTTTTTCAATTACTTTTTTTTTTAAATTATAATCAACTATTAATTATTTGTTATTGTAAAATCTCTGCATTGATATATTCAATTAGACATAAAATATCACGAAAAATGAATGAAATTTTAAGGTCATTTACAAAATTATAAATATCATACTTACAAAAATCTTGAATTATATCACGGCGAAAGTAATACTAAATTTAAAAAAATACTTTTAATAACAATTTAATAAATGATTAAAAAATTTCAAACTTAAAAATGCAAAAATATGCGGTATACGCACCATACGATGCAAGTCCAAACTAGTGTGAAAGTGAAATGCTTACTTAAAGCCAACTTCGTTGTTGATGTGAATTCAGTTTTAGCTTGTGTCAGTGTTTCAGGGCCAGGCGCCATGGCAGGCCAGTATTAGGCTTCATACATGCGGATGCAGGACGTTGCGCATCGACGTTTTTGGGAAGCGTTTTTGTATTTATTAAATATGAATATTTAAACAGTTTTTGCGGGCATCAGCAAATTCAGCGAAAATGTCTAGCAGTACGTAGATTGAATTAATAATTTTCATTTGTTAGTTACGCGGGGACACAAATTGTCTCTCTTTTTAGGTTATGTTAGAAAAACCACTTTTTAAAACGCAGATTTTGTTTGTAATTTAAAAAATGTTGAGCTGTAATTAGTTGAATTCAAATGTTAAAGTTCGATTAAAATAAAAAATCATTTTTGATATACATACTGATATTAATATGTACAGTTTGATTAAACTCCATGTTCACTTTTAACCTAAATATAGCTTGACATTACAACATTTCTGTATAGTGATTATTTTCATAATTTAGATGATGAATAGTATTATATATTAATAGAAACAAGTATTAATAAATATTTTTTCTATTTATTATAGGAAAACACCCTAAGTTAAGGAACAAACAGCAGTTGGAGAAAACTAAGATTTCTAGTTTAATAAAATCTCCAAAAGGTATTAATTTAAATTACCAAAATATAAGCTAAGCTTTCTTATTTTCATAATCATTCTGTATTAATTTCAAATGTTTTTAAAAGTTCTTTTAGAAAAGGTAACTTATCCAGTTGAAAAAACACCTGTAAAAACAAAAATCGTAACAAATTCAACTGATAGTTTAGGTTTGTATAAAAATAAAAATTTCTTATTATAACTACTCATAAGTAAGCAAAAATATTCATTTATTATTTTTAAATTACAGATAGCGATACAATATCTAATAGTGATACTATAGAACCTAAGAGCTTAAGAAATAGATCGATAGTTTGTGAAAGTAGTCATAAAGTAGGAAATACTTTTAATAATAAAAAGAAAATTACGATAACAGATACTTCGAATTACTTAGGTTTGTATGATATAAAAATTATTTTTAATAAGTAAATCATTAATCTTCATCAAATTAAGGTATAAAATCATTTATTTTGTAAATCAAAGTTATACTTTTGAAATAGTTTATTAAACACTTCTTATAAAGTTGTTATATGAGTAAATTATACTTTTATATTTAGTAAAAAATGTTAACTGGAGATACCTTGTATCTCTAAGTGACGAGAGCTATAAGTTATCTTCAGTTCTTGTATCTCTAAGTGACGAGAGCTATAAGTTATCTTCAGTTGATGTTATTCATTATGTGTAAACATGTAATTCATTAATATAACAGAAGTTCAGAAGTGAGGTCTAATGAATTCCGAAAAATGTCAACTTTGAATTTAGGGAATGAATAATTTTACTTTTTGGATCAAGGAAGATTGTTGTTTTATTTATTTTTTGATAATTACAAATGATAGAAGTTACATCATTTTGATGTATTTTGATCTAAAATGCTACATCAAAATAAAAAATTTTTTTTTGTACTTTACTATATTTTATTGAATTACAGATAAATTAACAAAAAATAGTAATAATGTCAAATCTGATAATGCGAAAACCGAATTGATTAAATCTCAAAAAGAACAATCACGTAACACTAAAGAGAAAGTAACATCACTTGTTACGCCAAATAGTTCAGGTTTGTGGATTATATCTACTAGTATTAAATAATTAAGCCTGAATTTGTAGTTCAGACTTACACTTATCCATACACTCGCACACGCATTCCCCCTTACATTTAAACCTACTCTATAACTTTTGCGAGAGACTTAAATAAACTTCTTGAATTAGATATAAATGTTTGTTAAGTGTAAGTGTGACTACAAGAAAACGCTTAGGTGCTTAAGTATTAGTAGAACTGTAAATATTTCAATATAGATTTGTTTCCTTAAATCTAATTTCAATTTATAGATAATAAATCAACAAACAAAAATAGTCATAATACATCTAGGAGTTTGAGAAACAAGTTAAGAAATTCAAAAGAATTGTGTCAAGATCAAGAACTATTTAATTCTGAAAAAAATACATCATCTAATACAACTAACTGCTCAGGTTTGTATATCGTAACAAAAAATTATTCAACATATTATTTTTGATATATTAGTGAATTATTACTTTTAAATTACAGACAATGATTCAACATACCAATCAAATCATTCAGCGCCTAGAAATTTAAGACGTAAATTAAATGCAAAAGAGAACAATGAGAAAGAGATTTTTTCCTGTGTTAAAGGAAAAGTTATAACATCCAATATATCCTTAGGTTCGTATATCTTTAAAAAGCATGAAAAATAAGAATTTGAAAAATAATATCATAAGCGGACATTGAAGTCATGTGTTTATTGATAATATTCGACAATTTAACGCATTGTTATATCCCGCTAAGCCCAAGAGAGCTCTGGAAAATCCACTTTGTTTTGAACTCTGTAAAAATTGGAAATCAAATAATTTTATAATCCTAGCATTTGGTCATACTCTTTAGTACTCAAAAAAACCAAATGAATAATACAATATGTATTGTATGTTTATTACAAGAAGTTATTCTCAATGAAAATGTGTATTTTTCAATAATCCAGTAAGAAGACTTCGGGTTTAACGGGTTAAAACAATGTTTAAATTAAAAAAAAAATCTTGATTTATATTCTTATTTTTAAGCGCTAACTAAGATAATAATAAGATATGTAGTTTATCGAATTTGAATCAAAAAAATAAAATAAATAGATCAATAATTTTGAGATTTAACAATGCCTAAATATCTATTTTTAAATTTTAGATAGCAAATCAGCAGATGAAAAAAGTAAATTATCAACTGAAACCCTGAAAGATAAACCAAGAATTTCAAAAGGTATTTTTGCAAATAAAAAATTTAGTTATTGCAGTAAAAAGCCTTATTGATAATATATTTTACCTTTTTTTAGCACCTGAATTAACAAGCAAAATTAAGTCAAGTTTGAAAGTAAAAGAAAGATTAAAGAGAACTCGCGAAGCAGACTGTGATTCCAGTTTAGGTAAAAATATATCTATTTTTATTTTAAACATAAAAACTAAAGATGTAATATGATAAAAACACTTTTTATTTTAAATTAAAGATGAAGAAAGACCAAGAAAAAGAAAATCTTTAGGAAATTCCGGCAATTGGGAGAAATACCGTTTATTTCCTATAGGTAACTATTGATCTTATTATTAAAATTAACTTCTAAATTTTTGAAAAAATATGTATTAATATGGTATATTTTAAATAGTGCTTTTAGAAAGATTGCCTATAAATATAAGTGCCTCTCCAAAATCTCCAAAACAAGAAGATCTCATTTTAAATCAATCAAAAAGCTTTGGTTTGTATTATATATAATTTTTTATATTGAATCTTAAAAATTATTGAAATAATATAATTTATTACATTTTTAAAATTTCAGAAAATGATTCATGCCCAAAGTCTAGTTGTAATGTAAAATCTAGTAGAATTAAAAAGAAAAGAAAAAATTCAAATCAAACACAAGACAAAGAAATTTTACAAAGTGATGGTAGTTATTATAATTATTTTACAATAATGATAAATTTATTCAAATTCTAACAAGTTTTTAACAATTTTTTTAATAGGACAAGAACCGAGTGAAAGTCGAATTGTTCCTGATGAACAGAAACTTTTAACTAATTCAATCAAAGATACTAATGTAATTACTGAAAAACTTTCTGCTAACACAACTATGAAGGAACAGATTAATTGTGAAAGTAAATGTTCTAAAGAAGATTTAGAAACTAATGAGAGTAAAATGGAAGTTGAAAATATTCTTAGCGATAATTTACTTACAAATTGTTCTGGTTTGTATATATTCGTATTTATTTATTTATTTTTTGATGATTTACACAATTTAAAATATCCAATTTAAATTAATAAAAAAACAATTATTTCGAAATTATAGCGCCTGAAAATACCAGTGAAAAAGAAATAAACAAAAATGATGTAATTGTTGAACAGACTCATCAATCAGATACAGTAAAAGGTATTTATTTTTCTATTATATCCTTATAATCATATTATTATTTGCATCTGATTCTTTCTTCTTTATTAAATATATCAAAGTATTTGTCAAACTTTTGCCTATTGTATTCAATATAAAATTCATAATATAACTTTTTTCAGATGATGAAATTAATAGTATTGATGTTATAACCAACAATGAAAATTCGGGAATTAACGAAAGTAAATATATTACATTACTAATTAGGAAACTATTGAAAAATTGTATTAAGTATAAATATTTGAAATAATTTTATTTTTTGCAGATGAAAAAAATGCCCACAATGATTCTATCAGTGATTCAATGAATAATGATTTATCTAATGAAACAGGAAAGGAAGAATCACCTGAAACAAAAACCAATGAGATAGATAATACATTATATGAAAATGAAGATTCTGAAGAAATTATTATTTATACAAATGATGGTAATTATGACATGACTTGTAATTTATAAATCGTTTAAGATAAGATTCATAGTGATTTATAATGAATGATTTCAATTATAGGTGCAAAAGTTATTTACAACAACGGGAAATATGACGATATACGAGAATGTATTCTTACTGATGAAGTAGAAAGTGAAGAAAATAATGAAAATCTGCTAATAAATGATAAAGAATCTGAAGAAAATAATGAAAATCTTCTATTAAATGATAAAGAATCGGAAGAAAATAATGAAAATCTGCTATTAAATGATAAAGAATCTGAAGAAAATAATGAGAATCTGCTATTAGATGAGAAAGAATCTGAAGAAAATAATGAAAATCGGTTATTAGATGAGTCAGAATCGGAAGAAAATAATGAAAATGTGTTATTAGATGAGACAGAATCGGAAGAAAATGAAAATCGGCTATTAGATGAATCAGAATCGGAAGAAAATGAAAATCGACTATTAGACGAATCAGAATCGGAAGAAAATGAAAATCGGCTATTAGATGAATCAGAATCTGAAGAAAATAATGAAAATCTGCTATTAAATGAGACAGAATCTGAAGAAAATAATGAAAATCTACTATTAGATGAGAAAGAATCTGAAGAAATTATAATTTATACTGATAAAATAGAAAGTGAAGAAAATAATGAAAATCTACTATTAGATGAGAAAGAATCTGAAGAAATAATAATTTATACAAATTTCGGTATATATAATTTTATATAAAAATTGCACATGTCTCATTAAAAATTCTAAGTATTTACAAATTTTTATGTTATTTATTTAGGTGGTGAGGTAAAATCTAAAGTTATATCTAATAAAGCAGATAGTGAATACGTTGTTAATGAAGGAGATAATACAGCAAGTGATATTCAACATATAAAATCTAATGAAATTGCTGAAAATAAAACTATTGGTACGTATACTTATCAAATACTATTATAAGCTTTTAAAAGTTAGTTTCCTCCAATTTCATTTAAATTAAAATATATTTTTTTTTACAGAAAATACAAAAGTTATGGTTAATCATAATAAAACTAATATTGATGAAAATTCATCCGAACCATCAAAAATTGAAATTAAAAGTAAGTTTGTCTACGTAAAAATAATTTTAATTATTTGTTTTTTAGTTTAATA
The DNA here is from genome assembly GCA_030522745.1 of Eupelmus kiefferi. NCBI lineage: Eukaryota > Metazoa > Arthropoda > Insecta > Hymenoptera > Eupelmidae > Eupelmus > Eupelmus kiefferi. Next base: position 5,741 of record JAPYZB010001672.1, on the reverse strand, counting down.
GTATATTTATAAATCAATTTTAGAAGTTGGTACTGCTAAAGATATGTTGGACAGTGTAGGATGTAGGATAAATGAAAACATTTGTCCCAAAATTGACAAAGAAAATATTAAATTTTCTAGTCCAAACAAGAATGAGAGAGCAGGTTCTATTACACCAGCTTCTGGTAATTAAACACTAGTTCAATTTTTTTTATCTCAAATTTTTTTATACTTTTTTTGCAAAAATATTTAAGTACTGCAATAGTATAGTTATTATGATTTTAAATCTAATTTTTAATGCTTTGCATTATACGTATGTTGTATTCTTCTTTTAGCAGATATTGCAAAATCTACCAATGATAAGGTTAATGAAAAATGTTCATACAAGAATAAGACGCTTAATAAAGCAGGTATTATATTTAAATATCCTTATTATAATTAAAGCTAACTTTTATTTCAATCAGAAAAAGTAAAACTAATCTTAAATGATTTAAGATGATGTACCTATTGTTGAAGAAAACCTTACGAGCGACGTTAATATAATCAATGAAGTAATCGTAATCAATGAAGAACCTACTGTTAATGAAGTACATAAAAATAAAATGAATTCCAGCAGTAAAAAATCGATTCATGGTCAAAAGTTGCCTGGCAAAATATTTGTAAGAAATGGAATGAAACAGTTGAAAAAAAATAAAGGTAATCTTTTAAATTAAAGAGAGAAGGGCGAAGATGTGGTGGAAAAAAGTTGCACACATTAAATATTTTTTTGCATAATATGCTTTTGACATAATTACTAAAGAGAGTTATATTAAAGCAAAGATTAAATAAATGTTTTCTCTATAGTAAGCTCTTCAAAACTTACTTTACCGTTACATTTTTTTAATAAAATGTATAAATTACGAATTAAGTTTCAAAAAAATTTATAACAAAATCATAATTTCGTAATTCAAGTCGCAAAACAGCTATATTTTATCCTGTTTTCATTCACAAAAAGTGCAAAAATCATATATATATATATATATATATATCATTATTAAAACTAATTGTATAATGGACGAGTGATTTAATTTAAAAAATAATTGATATAAATTTATAAGTATTAAGAGAACAGAAACTGAAAAAAGTGTAACTTAGCCCTATTCTCCTCCAGATACATATAAAAATAAAATTTTAAAGAAATATATATTTGAATTTACTATGATTATAGTTGTTGAAACATTGGATATTGCTGATGAAATTATGGACTCCCACGATAGCATTGTCAATAAAATGCAGAAAAATAATAAGACAACAAATCAAAACTTAAGAAACAGTGAAAAAATTCGAGATTTAAAGCCTTCTGGTAATTGTTTATTTTACATAAATATTATCTTTGTAGATAATTAGTAATTTTCTGAACTAAAATCTTATTATAGTTATGTTTATCAAATCAAAAATTTGATTCAAGTACATTACCTTTTTAATGCTAAAGTTTACATATTTGTTCATTTGCAGCTAATAAAGAACTCAACAATTACGTTTCAGTTTATAAATCTTTATCTAATTTAAATGAAATAACAAATAAACGTAATTATTGCAAATATTATTTTTAAAATATTAACGATTTGTTATTTGTCTTTAATTCAATATTTTTTTGTAACATTTCAATTGCAGGGCTAGTAAAAATTGATAAAAATATCGATAATAGAAATTATAGCCTTCAGAGAGGTATAGATAAATCTACTTGTTCAAAATTACTTCCAAAAGAAATTCTATCTGATATAATTCTTTCTGGTAATTCACATTTTATAAGAATATAAAATGGTAAATATTTAATTTATTTATAACATATTTAATATTTTCTAGATAAAAAAGGCCTCAAGAATGATGAAATAAATAAGAAATCCTTGCCTGTATTGGAAACCATTGAAGATAAAGGTAATAATTCCAGACATTATTTTGAAAAATATATATATATTATATTAGTGTAGTTTGTATTAAAACATTTACTTTTTCTAGGCACAAAAGAACTATATAATCACATTCCAACAAATACGTGTATTACTAACTTAAAAGGAACAAAAAATAAAGGTTATATTTCATTGTTATTTTGAAATTAGTTTTTTATTATTTAATTATTATTTATTAATTAAATAATTTTCTAATGTAATTATAGATGAAAAAGTACCACAAATTTATAAAACTGATAGTGAAAAACTTTCAATTCAATTTGCCAAAAACAATTTTGGTATGAAAGACATTGAGAAAAATACAGAAAGTAAGAAATCCTTACCTACATTGGAAATCGTTTCCGATAAAGGTAATAATATCAAAAATTATTTTTCAATATATATTATATCAGTTTATTATTGGTATTAAAACCATTAACTTTTTACAGTTACAAAAGAATCCAAGAATTTAAAAGAAGCAACAAATAGAGGTATTTATATTTAATCACGTTTTTTATTATTAAATTATTTTTGTATTAATTAGATGTTTCTTTATATGAAATTACAGACAAAGAAGCTGTTCAATTTTCAGAAAATGACAATGAAAGTGGCAGTTTTAACAAAGATGAAGGCAAATCTTCTAATTTAAAACTATTCTCTGGAGAAATTCAATCTATTGTGAATGATGATGGTAATCAAATTTTTAAAATATAATAATAAAAAATTATTTTAAATACAATATTTATAATACGTTATGTCTAGATAAACAAGATCTTGAGAAAACAAAAGAAAATAAGAAATCCTTGCCTGCATTGGAAACAGCTGAGGATAATGGTAATAATATAAAAATTATTTTTGAATGCATATTATATTAGTTTGTAATGTATATTAAAAAATTCGAGTTTATATTTATTTTTTAAATTATATTAGATATTTCTTCTACTCAAACTGTAGATGAAGCTGTACAAATTTCGAAAAATGATAATGACAATGACAGCTTTAACAATGATGAAGGCAAATCTTCCAATTTAAAACCATTCTCTAGAGAGATTCAATCTACTGTAAACAATGACGGTAAACACATTTTATATCAAAATATAATAATAAAAATTAATTTAAATACAATATTTATAATACTTTATGTCTAGATAAACAAAACCCTGAGGAATCAAAAGAAAGTAAGAAATCCTTAACTGCATTGGGATCATCACCTGGAAAAATTCAATCTATCATAAACGATTCTGGTAATCACATTTTATGTAATTTTATAAAAATATTAATAAAAAATTGGTTTTCATATAATATTTTTAATATTTTATGTTTAGATAAAAAGGAACTTGATACAAATAATGAAAATGAAAAATGCCTATCTGGATTGAAAACCATTCAGGATAAAGGTAATAAGTATTAAAAATTATTTTCGAATATATAAAATATATCAGTATATGATTTATATAAATATATTTACTTTTCATAGATGTAGAGGAGCGTGAAAATGACGTTCCTATAAATAAGCATTCTACTAACTTAAAAGAAGCAAAAAATAGAGGTATTTATTTAGAGTTTAGATTATTAATATTTAATTATCTTTTATTAACAAAAAATTTCTTCTAATAAAATTGTAGATGAAGAAGCAATGAAAATTTCTGAAAATGATGATGGAAATCACGGCTTTGTCAAAGATGACAAATCATCTAATTTAAAATCCTTCCCAGAATTTCAATCCATTATAAACGATTCCGGTAAATACATTTTATAAGAATAATTATAAAAATTTAGTTTATATATAATATTTTTAATATTTTTTGTCTAGATAATAAAGAACTTGAGAAAGCAAATAAGAAATCCTTGTCTGAGTTGGAAACCATTCAGGATAAAGGTAATAATTCCACATTTTGTTTTATTTCATTGACTAATAGTTCACATAATAATATTCGATTTCTCTTAGCTAATGATGAACTTGATAATCAAGTTGAAGTTACTGAATGCTTGACTAATAAAGGTAAATATTACAAAGCTTTCAAGTATTGTTTTTATATTTTTAATATATTCTAATCCAATCTTACCTGTTTTAATGATGAAATATTAATTGATGCAGAAGTAGAAATAGCTGAGGTGTTAATTACAAATGAAGAAAATGAAAACGAATCTATTAATACGAATATAAGCCGAAATAGTCCAAAGTTACTCAGTTCAGAAATACAATCAGGTATAATTTTTTCGACGATCATATTTTAAGTCAACAAAAAAATGACTTTGAAATAATCTTATTGTTTTATTTCCAGAAAATACAGATTGTAACAGTGAAACCCAAAATAAAGAATTTTTGTTTGAATCCGAAATTGCCAAAAGCAAAGGTATGAAATTGAAAATTTTTGTTTTATATAAAATTATTTGAATTTACTTTGATAAAAAAGATGTATTTAAATTATTATTTCAACTTAGATGCAGCAGAAATGAATATTACAGACAATCATGCCATGATAAATGATAGTGGAACGGGAGAAAATGAAAGTGAATCTGTTAGTTCAAAGCTAATTGAAGGTAAAGAATAAATAGTTATAAGTGATGTATACATTATTACTTCAGAAATAATATCCTTATTATTTATTTTATCTAGATAATAATAGTGAAGAGCTAAATAATGATTTGTCAAAGAAAAATTGCTTATCCAAAAAAATAGAGGATAATGAAAATATAGGTAAATATCTTAAAAAATAAATTTGTTAAAAAGTTTGAATTATTAATTATTTATTTATATTTTTTTAATATTTTCAAAAATCATACTTATCTTCTAGTGTACTTACGTAATTACAGTGAAGTAATTCATACATGAGTTACTTCTACAAAAGAATTTTGAGTAATTTTACGAAGTACAAAATATTTATAATTAGGTATTTCGAGTCCTTTTGACGAGTACTAGTTAACTAGGCCAAAATCTATATGAAATATATCAATAAGTAATTAGTTTTTTTATTTGATAAAGAAAATTACCATTAATAAGTAAGCTTATTTTATTTGGTCTAACAATAAACACAATTATGTGCATAGCATTAACTTTTAAATACATTGTCACTAAATTTTTGCACGTAAATATAATAATTATTTGTTAAGTTTTTTTTTTCGAAAAAGTAATCCAAACATTCTGTAATGCTACTCAAAAGGAGTATTTTAAGCTCGGTCTGGTATAAATTAAGTGATTTGCTCAAAAACCGTGGTAAGTGGGTCAAAAATCACAGTTCAAGATTTCTATAACAGTGGTATTAAAGACTTAAGGGACTATATAGATTACCCAAATATGTTAAAATAATATATAATAGGTACTTACAAAGTTCAAAAACTTTTTATTAGATAAAATAATGTTCTATTATTTTTAAAAGTAAAAAATATTTCATTTATTTTTAGTGAGAATTGATTTACATTATTCAATAATCATTAATTAAAATACGCTTTAAACCAAAATTATGATTTTCATGTATAATAGTTATAAAAATCGTAAATTAAAAATTGTAAATTTTTTTTATAATTTTATTAGAATATTTTTTTATTTTAGTAGAATTGATGGATACTGAAGAAAATACTATAAGCACAGATAACAAAATTGAAGACGAAAAAGAGCAATTAATACCTTCTGCAACAATGAATCAACAAATAGAATCTACTGTGATACATACAGGTAGCTAATAGTATATTGTTCAACTAGGGAGGAAAGTTGGCTTTTTCTAGCGAGGATGGTTTTTGAGCACGAGTGAGAGTCGAGGGCGCCCCCGGCGCCCGAGACGGACACGAGTGCTCAAAAAATCATCCGAGTCTGAAAAAGCCACCTCCTCCCTT
>JAPYZB010001671.1:0-13786 GCA_030522745.1 Eupelmus kiefferi | reverse complement strand
TAGCGTCGAACTTATATAGCACCGGCTTCTTTCGAAGAGTCGCGATTCTCCCCCCTCGCTTTTCATCGGGTAACTTTTTTTTCTATATATATCGACGCGTCTTTTATTGCTCGACCGCCGCGGCGGCGGTAAAGTCTATCTCGTTTTTCAGCGGGCCGCCTCGGAAACGTACGTGTGCGTCATTTTTCAAAGGGCCACCAGCCGGCTTTCCACGGGCGACTCACGTACGGCCTGGCTTTTTATAAGCGCTCACGTGCCATTTTTATATGCGCCGCTGTGTGTGGAAATGGTCTGTTTAAGGCTTTTTTTTTAAGAGCGGGCTGGTCAATGTTTATGGGGCTGCGAAATTAATTAATGTTTTGTACTTAAGTTTTAAGGGTTGGATAATGTGTGGGTAATGGGTTGTGTGTTTTGCGAAGTGATGATTTTGTTAAAAATTTTTGTCGGAGGTTTAGTGACTGGGTGAGTTTTGGAGATTTGCTTGCTTGATATTTATTGGGGCAAGGTTACATTAGCAAGTTTGACAGGTCATTAATTATACTTTGAAGGCTGCTGTGTATTAGATTTTATCGGCTTTAGAAATAATTAGTGCTTGACAACAATTTTTCATTATTATTCCCTTGGAAATTATTTGCAATAAGAAATTCTAATTACGTTTATCTTTAGCATTAAATATTTTAAAACTTTACTGAATTACACTTTGGTGAATAAAAGTTGAGAATGAAAGTAAAGTTTTCTACAAAATGAAAGTCTTTCTACGCATTAAAATTGATAATAGTTTTTTATATCGCGCCATGTTGACATTTTCAGCTATATCTCGTGACCCAACATAACAAGTTATCGTATACAACTTTCTTTTACTTTGATTTGAAGTATAATGGAAGATAAATTATTATACATTAAAATTTCTTTTAATTTCACATCAAAATTGCATTCCAATAAAGAATTTTTGTTACACACTCCAAGTAAAAAATTGCAATTGAACACAAACTTAATCTTAACCATTTCAATTTACGTTTAACTACGCAAAGATCAACATTCCATAAACCAACATCAATCTTATTTTAAATAACACCAACTCATAAACCCAGCCACCAAAAAGACATCCTTCAAATCTCTCTTTACAAACTCGGACAATCAGCCAGGTAAACATCCACCGCGATCCAAAAATGACGTAGACCCGGCCAAGTATACAAGCGCTCGTCGGAAACAATAGCAATAAAAAGCGTCGCACTCCCGACAACAAACAGAGAGACAGAGCTACGGCCAAGCTCGCCTTATAATCTCCGCGGCGAAATAAACAGCGGCTCTTCCAAGCCGGATTTAAAGCCGAGGCTCTCTCGCTCTCTCGTGTATACAGAGCGTCTCCGCGGCCCGAGAGCAAATCCCTAATAATAATCCTGTTAATCCGCCAAATCTGCGAGAGCAGAGTCCGAGGCCGCTTGCGTTTTCCGCTCGATTCGGCTATCGTCGATGCCGTGGGAGGGGGGAGGGGTAGTATTAACGAAACAATTTGTGTAAGAGTTGGCGCTGTCGCATGCTTGCGGTATAAGGATCTTAGCGCAGCGAGCTTGTTACGGACTGTTAGGCGGCTCTAAGCCTCGCGCTCTCTGGCTGCGGCTGCAGGTATTGCGAGCGATAAATCCTATAAACAGTTCAATTGAGCTGAAATTTCACTAGGGTCTTCCTTGATTGCGACTCTTTCAGCTTGGTTTCTGTGCTTTCTGTTTTAAATGTTACAAATTCTTTTATATTATTCTGATTTAGCTTATTCTGTGGAGTATTTTAATGGATGATGTATTTTAAAAGTTTAAAAGTTTGAGTCTATTCATAGAAAATTTATCCAAAGGCCTACTCATATATACCATTGTGAAAAACTGCTTTTGGGAAAAGATTTTGATAAAATGTACCTATATGTTAGTACTAATCATGATTCTATTATGTGATTTATTATAATACAATTCACAGATTTTATATTTCTGTTAGTAAAAAACCTTTAATGATGCTTTTTTTACAGACAAATATGATTAAATAAAGGTGATTATGCTTGAAACAGGATCCAAAGGAAGAATTATTTTTTTTATTATAAATTGGATTTTTGCAAGACCTAAAAATAGTGTAAAAAGTTAAACTATATGAAAGCAAAGTAGTCGAGGCATTATATTTTACCAAGTTTTGTTTTAATTTCAAGTTAAACAATAACTACCGCACATCGAGTAATTCTCGTGTTTAATATAAAAAAATTTTTAAGCTTATCGGATAGAGTAGGCAGTTTTTAAATACTTTTCTAGATCAGTTATACGAGAAAGTTTAACCAAATAAAGACAAATTTGATGACGTTTATGTTAAGGGGCAAATATAAAAAATCTAATAACGTATTGCAGTTTAAATACATCAAGAGAGATATGGTAGCTCTTCAAAAGCAAATAGTAGTCAGAAATGTAGACATAGCCCACTGAGAGACAGATCGCGACTCTTGATATATGAGATGAATAAATTATTCAGTAAAACGGATAAAAAGTTATAGCTATTTATCTTACTATTAAGAGTAATGATTTCAAGTTTCATAAACAAATTATTGTGACTTTATAACCATAAAATTAAAAAATCCAAACTTGTAAATACGCGATTATTAAATCATCTATCCATTACATCCCAAAACACCTAGAAATTCATTAAAAATCAGTCAACCCCTCCCTCATTATCAGATTACAGAGTGAAATTTCGGTAATTTCTCGCAAAACAGTTTAACGCAGCCTAATTTGCAAAGTAATTAAAACTTGCTAAATCCCCTACGCAATAACCGTCTAATCCAATTAAAAACATCCGCCTCTGAAAACTCAGCCATAAATTCTCGCTAAACAATTTCGCGGGCGGATCTGTCAACGCTCTGCGTATAAAAAAACAGCGAGCCGTGAAAAAAGCAGGGCAAGCGCGGCCAAGTGCGAAACCAGATTACCGCGCGCTTACACGTGTACATGTACCTTTGAGCAAGTAAGCGGCTAGCATCATGTCCTTAAGCTGCTGGAGGTAGAGCCCGCTGAGTATGCCGTTGGCTTGTTGCTGGTTCGTGAAATTCGCCGGCCCAAGGAAGAGGCCCAGCTGCTGATGCAGAGCCTCCAGCTGGCAGAGCTGGTGGTTGCCGCCTAGTAGCTCGCAAATTTTACACCGGTTTTTCGTCATTTTTTGTTTTTGGGGTTTTATCACACACTTTTTTTTGTTCACGAAAATATTGTACACTCTGGTTGCTTGTTTTGTGGTATGTATTTATAACTAGGGGTTAAAACTCTTATTATTAACGACTCAATGGGATCTTAGGTAACTTGAAGGCTCATTAATTTCACTATTCGGCACGTTAATTATGATTAGACACTGGTCGATCACACAGGATTTCTTTGCAATATCACAATTCTGGCTTTGGAACTTTCTTCGTTTAAACTGTATAGCACTGAGAACGAATGGAACGGTTAATTGGAAAATTCGTAGCTTCGAGGTATTGTTTGACTTTCGTTTTTATGTCTTTTAAATAGAATAACTAATTTTCTCATACTTCTTAGTTTCAAATTTAAGAACCGTAAATTTTGTTTAATAATCAAAATTCATTATAAAATTAAACACCACTTTTTAAACATAATTTACCAAAATCAACAACTGAGCGAGACTAAATCAACAAACTTTTTAATACCAAACGTTCAAATGGCACATTTAAACCAAGCAATATACATTGTTAAGCAAGAACTTTCAACTGAACGTACCCAGATTTCGTTAAATTTTGAACATTAACAGGACGAAGGTGAAGCTGCGAATTTTCCAGTTTCCAGCAGAAATCACTCCGCGCACTTTCCGCGACAAAACTAACAATAGTCACTACTGGATCATTTTCATCTGACACGAGACCGTTTGTTCACCGGCCCAGGCTAAGCGCGGCCAGGAATATCTTTTTTTTTCATGTTCCAGGCAAAATTTTCTTGTGGTAGGAACTCTTAAAAAGCGAGGCTTGTTGACGAGAACGAGCTGCTGTCGTCTTTATCCTCCTCGTCGTCCTCGCAGTCGCCGCTCTTGGTGAAGATCCCGGCTGGCATTGCTTTTAACTGACGGTTAGCTCGGTGAGTCTGGCTTGCTGTTGATGGGAATCTTTCACTTTTTGGTGATAGAGATGGAAATGGTATGATTAATTGGGGGAAAATTTTTGAATTTTTTAAGAGAGTAAAGCTTGAAGGTGTTTAGAGCGAAATTGTGGCGAGATACTTTGGTGCTCAAATTGTTTGCGTAGGACTTTTTGGCAAAATATAAAATCAGAAACTATTAATCACATTATCACATTTATACTTTTTATATAAATAACAAAGATATACATATTTTTCATTTTCGTTTCCTTTTTTTATTTAAGAACAGAATTTCATAGTGCACATTAAACGAGATAGCTATTTAACGATGAATTGGCATACTTTTTCAAAACTTTTAAATTGGAAAAAATTATTGAGGCTGCTTTGTTTTTAAAGCTAAAACAACTCAGGGCATAAAATTAAAACTTTGACTGTTAATTTTAAAGTTATAAACTTTTTAGATAGATATTTGAAAGAATTTTCCTCGTAGATAATTAATACAGTTGAGAGAATCTATAGCCTACTTCTGAGAATTTATTTCAATCATTCTTTTCAATTTCTTCAGAAGTTTCAGTTCCCTGTATAATTTTTCTTTTACTTTATTACTTTATAATATATATTGAAATTTCACACATTTAACTCATAAATTTTATTACCAAAGATAAATAAGTAATAAACAGTGGGATGAGAGTAAATAAAATACATTGTATATACCGATAAACCATGTAAATATCAAAAACAATTTGAGCACCGCAAAAAGTTAATTTGCAACATAATCCGCACTGATTGAAAAATGAAACATCGACTTGAACATTCCAACCCACCGATCAATAATCAATGAATCTCCCAATCCCACCATCCCAGCCAGTAATTTAAAAGCAATCATACGAAAACGTACGCTTCAAAGCCAAGCATCAACTCCGATTTCGGCATCACAATACATTTTTCCAAACAGTGCGGAGAGCTGCAGCACGAGCTTCGCAACGAGATTTGCTCGAGTGCGCGCCAAATAAGAATAAGAAAGAAGCAGATGAAGAGAGAGAGAGAGAGAGCTGGCGTGCCGGCAAAGGGAGAAAGAAAAAGCTCTCTCTCTCTCTCTTTGTCGAGCAAGAAAGATTGTCCAATCGAAGCTGAAGCAGCGCGTAAGTATCTGGAGAAAGGAGCGTGAAGAGGCGCGGAGAAAAAGCAGAGAGAGCGAGGAAAAAATGGCTCCACGAGAGATTACAGCGAGCGCGATTTAGTTCGGCGCGCGCATCCATTCCCCCGCGCGCTGTTTTATCAAGTGCACGTGTCGCGCGACTGCCGAGGGCCAGATAACCCGGGCTTTATTATAACCCGCATTAAAGTGCGGATGTATACACACACGCTCCGAAATAACCTGAAGCGCGCGGGTATATACCTGTGTGCGCGAAACGCCTCCTTTGTCTCCGGCGCATAAATACGCACGCTGGGTGCAAGCGAGAGAGTAGCGCTATATGCTCTGTTCTCTTTTGCCCGGCGTATGTATAAGTGCTATATATGTGCGCACTTTTGTTCTCACGTGCAGCCCTGCGTCTTCGGCTGCTCGCATGGCTGCGTTTGCGCGCGGCCTGTAGCTAACGCGCGGGCGATTATTTTTCCAGGAATCGCTTTGCCATTTCGAATTGAGCGCTGCTGCGAGTTGCTTAGTCAGTTGATTGAGCTCTTTTGGACGTGGGTTTATGGTTGCGGATGCGGATTGTTGAGAGATTTGCATTTTTAGCGTCTGCGGGATTGAGATTTATTAATTAATATTTGTAGGGTAGGGTTGATTATCCAGATGCTGTTGCAAAATAGAGCAATGAGCTTTGTTGTCTTTTTGACACTTTGTTCAAAGTTTCAACGCGAAGACAAATGATGAGTGCGCACAGGTGGCGCTCGTATTTACTAAGAAAAGATAAACCAATGCAGGCACTTGGCTCACTTTGAGGTGCAGCAATTATCTACAGGTGTCACTTTTAGAAATGAATATACATAGTCGCTTGCATTATGCAAAATAACTTCAATTATGAATTCAAACTATAGTTAACGTGATGTATGTAAATAGACAATATTAGCGAGTATTTAACAAAAGTTATTGGTTTTAAATCTTTGTTCGGCCATTGGCTTTAATTTACGTAGAAAGCTGGCTCGGCTATAATAACGATTTAAGTAGCTTATCGGACTTGAGATGTTTTATTTCTGTGAAACTTTCTTTGCAGTTTTTAGGCTTATTGAATCTGAATTAGTGCTCCGACTCCTGACTTTTAGTTGAAAAAGTGTAGCTAATACGTTGCCAGAGGGTTAATTGAATAATAAAAATTGCGTAAAATATCGAAAAAGGCAAGTAAATGACATGCACACTGCAGTTAAACAATTTCCACGGACTTCAACTATCCAACTAACAACTCAACTCGGCGTTTCATTTAAACTATTTAACAAGAAATCAAGTTTTTCCTTAAATTACTTCGCATTGCAAAAGCGTTACGCCACCAGCAAAGAGCAACCACCGCTTTTCTAAACTTTAAAATATCCCTCCAAAAAAATCCAACAAACTATATTACACCCGTAGAGAACCAGCCCGACGCTCACGGTAATTAGAACCGCTTATGTAAAACACTACAAGCACCTTCACTCCTCTCGCCCAATTTTACAGCTTGATTCGCACCGTGTTCGCTCCCCAGAGCCAATCCCTCTTACGCTGAAATAATTCCTCTAAAGACCGCGCGCGCCCGGCTCTTTTTGCACCGGCGGCCGCGAGCCGAAATTTACGAACGAGCAAACCGATAGCTCGACGCGTGCCGGGCCTAAGTACGCGCTGCAGTATGCATGGCAACTTTCTAAGTGCCCGGCTAAGTCTTACTCTGGGGTATATGCGAGTGCGGAGCGCCGATGGGGAATGGATGAGTGTCGGAGGGAATTTATTTGATTCTTGCTTGGGAGTGGGGTAATTTAATAATGCAGAGTCGCGATGTTGAGGGTGAGTTGTGTTGTACTTGATGTTACAGCGGTGCAGAATGCGATTATTCAATCGTCCATTTTCAGGGCAGAGGTTGCATTTTTGGTGATTGCAACTAATATGAAGGATACGAAATCAAAGACGAAGTTTAAAATCTGTTTTGCTGACAAAAATACAATTGCACAAATAAAAATAATAAAAAACTCGAATTAAATTAAACTTGAAATAACCTTTAAAAACACTACAATATATACTCATCTTAACAATAACACTTCTGCGAAAATGTACTGAAACATTCACTTTTATACAAGAGTAACAGTCTCTAACTCCGAGAAACAATTATAATCCCACGCAAAAGCCCGTGCTTTTATGCCCTACTGCAAGACACATACGTACCGCGTAGCCACTCAAACTGTAGCTATAACCACACCAGTCCAGCAAGGAAATATAACTCCAATTCATAATTCCACACTCACGACCCCTCATTCTTATCACATCGCACCTATATCCCTAAACCTTCCCACGCATCGCACCTTGAAAACGAGACCCTCGTCATTCTGCAACCTCGCTAACAAAATTTTCCTTTGTCTCGAAAGTCTAGATCGCGGCCATTCCAAACGCCGTAGAGAAGTGCTAGCGCGGCGCGTCGAAATTAGCTCGTTCCTCAGCGGCGAATATGACGTCCGTTGAAATTTTCGTGTAAACAGCTCGCTCGCTCGCACGTGAAACCGTCAAATCAGCAGAGTTCCGGCGATAAGCGACGCCGCCTCTACAGCTGCGCGGAGAGCGAGGGCCTTTGCACTTTCGCGCCGTGGATTATTAATGAAAAATACGCAGACTGCTGCTGCTGTGCTGGGTATAGTCGGTTAATTTTGATAAATAATTAAGCGGTTGGTGTTAGGTGAAATAGTTTTTGTACGGAGTGAGGCTAGGATGGAATGTGTAAATTGTAGTTTTTGCGGAAAATGTATTTATGAGGAGAGAATCTAGTGAACGTGTAGTAAGTTAGTATAAATCACTGTGGGTGTATCATTATGTAAAAGTAGAAACGGACCAGTACAGTCAGACGTGTGTTCGTCATATTTTTGCGCTTGAAATTATAAAAAGTAATTATAACTTTATAATAAGAAAACAAATTTTACTCTAATAAACGTAAACCAAAACTTTTTTCCGGAAAAAAAGAACATTTGAATTTAATAAACTCGCCTTTTCCACGTTACCGAGTTTAATTATTTTCAACAAGAAAAAAAAATCACAAACCACTCGAGCGTTAAAACAAAACTGGAGCCATCCCCCGAAAACGGCTTCTCTCCATAAACACACTTTCATACCCTCATTACCCTTTAATACCTTAACAGTCGTAAAATCGCATGACGCTTGATTTACGAGCTCGAAAAGTTTTGAGGTCGCGCGAGCGGCAACTCGACGATTTCACTGTGCGAGAGCGCGCTTTGAAAAACGGCTCTCCGCGAGAGAGTAATCGATATATCCACTCGGTGCTCGTCGCTCGTCCAACTTGTTTCTTTTCATTTTTTAATATCGATGAAAATTCAGTGGATGCATCTCGACGAGCCGATAAATTTTTCAGCGGGCCGGGATTAAAAATTTCGTGGTCTTGGCGCTTTTCGCGTGCTGCGGCAAATTTAATGATCTTTTATGGGCTTTAGTCGATGTTTGCGCGGGGCCGTATCGGTAAATTAACGTCCTTTCAGACGCTGATCGATTGAGCAATCAATGTTAAATGTTGATTTTTCGTCATCAGAACGCTGTTAATTATCGCCGTTTATAAAAGAATTGTGGTCAATAGTTTTTTCAATTACTACGTTATTTTGGAGCTTCTTTTAATTTAATATTTTTATATGTTAATTGGACGAAGTTTTTAATTTATTATTGTTGAAAGAAGATTCAAAATTTATTAAATTATAAACACGTATGTTTTATTAATTATATTTAAAAGGTCAATAAAACATTATTATGATACATATTTACGAAGTTATTAAAATAATTACTGTTTAATGTGTCACATTAATTATAACTTACACGAAACAAACACAAAACAATATAAAACATTCTGCAAAACTGCGTAGAATTTTTTATTCTAAAAGTTTTCATAAAACATTTGACAATTAAAATATACAAGTCAATATAGTAACAAAGTTTTGTAAAAAATATTTTTTTTTAATAAAAATTACTTTTTTTTTCGATAAAATACATGTATTGTAATTGAATACCAACCATTACTTTGTGTTCAGCAACAAAAAAAACCCAATACACTTTGTATCAATAGAATTATAGTCACATAAAACCATTAACTTACTCTCTAAAATCTAATACGTTCGGCACGTACTCGCCACTGTAAACGCTTTATTTCAATCTTAAGCACTCGTTTTCTTCTACACCGAAACGTTCGCACGAATTTCGTCAGTGGCATTCGCTCGAGGAAACCCGAGACCATTTTGAGAAAATGTAAATGATTAGAAGCCGAAGGAAAAGATATCGGGCTGCTCGCGCGCTTGACCGAGGATTAGGATCGAGCGATGATGTCATGCCAAAGAGGCAAATCGAACGCCAGCGAACCGGCAAATCATCGCTCGTAAAACAAGCGTGAAGCGCAAGACACGCTGTTAACTTGCGTGGCCGTGATAGATGTCTTAGGGCTTGAAAGATAAGCAATTTTTTTTTTCAGGATGTTATATCATGTATAGTCTAAGACAATATTCAAATTTTTTATTATAATTTTTTTAAATTGAGTTACGAATACTTTAAGCTATTTACATTATTTTTATTTCCTAATGCGTTTAATAATCTACAGAAATATTTGAAATATTTAAAGCAAAGTAGAATATACAAGTAATTAAATTATAAGATCCGAAAATGATAGTGAAAAAGTTCTTTATTTTAACATTTATGGACTTTTAATTTTATCGTAGTAGCTACAACATTTTTATGAACTTTATTTTAATTTAACTTTTAATTAAAAATACTTTTTTCAAGCTGCTTTTTATTACTTTAGTGCCATTTTTATTCATAATTCATTTAATTTGTTTTAAAATCCAACATAATTTTTGAAGGCATTACTGAGTAAAATATAATTAGGAAAATTACTAAATAAACTTATAAACGATAAATTAAATAAATGGTATATAAAGCAATAATCAGAAGCCATTTTTCAGATAAAATGTTTATTAAAACGTTAATAATTTTTTAAGCTATTTAAAGCACGAAAAATTTTACCATTGAGAACTTTGTAACTTTTTCAAGATTTTTTGTAACTTGACTAAAATTAATTTTTACCATCCTACATTGGGAAAAAAATGAAGTGAAAAATTACAAGACTGGCTTATAACACAAGACATGGTCAACTTTTATTGCAATTATTATTACCGGTATTAATTATTGGTACTACAATTATTACCTTTGATTATAGTCACTTTATAAAAATTTGCTGTTTATCAAAAATTCTAAGAAATAGAGTTAAATAAGAATTTGTACCATTTTCAATAGTAAAATTAACTAGAATGTGGCCAGATTAGTTATATCTTCAGTTACAAGATTTTTAGTAATTCTTCCCAGATTTTTTAGTCATTTTTTCCATTATACAATAGACGCAGATGGCAAGAATTGTAAAAGTTGACCATATCTTGCGTTATGATAATCAACATGTTAATTTTTCACAATTTTATTCTTTCAATGTATATAATCTATTAATGAGTTTTTGCGGTTTCGTTTTACCAACGCGTGCATTTACAAATCTCTTAAATTTCTGAGTATGTTTTGAGAAATTTAAAGCCGACCTAGATCTACACCATCCGAAACATGCAATTATTCAACATTTTCATTATTCGTAAAACTGGTTTTAAAAAAATTAAAAATATAATAAAATTTGAGCATTGAAAAATTTGTTTACAAACTTTAAAATTTTATAACAAGTATTTAATTGACTCGAATATGCACGAAAACATGCGGATGCTAATAATACTACACGAAACAATAAAACCTACATTTAACAAAACCACTTTTCCTAATCTTCCTCGAACAAAATTCAATCCAACACACATGCTTCCCAATAACACAATAGAGGAAACAGCGCAACCGTGAACAATTCCCCAAAGCCAAATAATTGCTTAGTACCTACCACACAGCGCGAAAAAGCGGACTCAACCGGACAATCGAGAGAGAAAAAGCGCAAGCGCTGATTTACCGCAAACTCGCTCGCTCTCGCAAAAGAGCCCCGTGGCAATAAGCGAACGAATTTAAAAAAAAAAAAAAAAAAAAACAAGCCCCAGAAGCGCCTCGAGAGGAAGCCGTCGACTCCGCGACAAACATCATTTGCGAGCGCCTTTGGAGCGTATAGAAACGCGCTGAGGGCGAATCGACGAATTACTCGCGATTGTGTGTCTCGCTACAGTGGCGCGAAGTCGGCGAAAATTGGATACTCGAGATCCTCTCTCTCTCGGCTTATCATCCCCGCCAAGCTTTATCGGAAGCGCGCGCGCGCGCAAGCTCGGCTGCTGCGCGGGGGACCACCTGTTACGTCTCAATCTAATCGCGCATTTGATTTCCACCCTTTGTTTCTCTCGCTCGCTGGCTCTCGGCTTCGATTCGTGACCGGAGGAACGTCCACTCGTCTCTTTTTGCTGGGAGAGCTGGACTGAAGCGCGCCGTTTAGCTGGATGGGTTGGCTTGTTGGGATGAGAGATGAGGGTTTAGTTTTGGGATATTGATGAGGTGGATTTGTTTGTTGAAGGTGCGGTATGCGGTAGATGTGGAATATTATCTGATGTTTTATTTGGCAGATTTTTTAATAAAATATCTATTTAATATTAGAGAGATTGAGAACGATATCATCAAAAATATTTTATCCACTGAAAATTACTAGTGTAATAAAAGATAATATGTTTCAAATTATTCATTTTTCAATATAAATAAAATTATATTGAACAGTTACTGTAATTTGGAAAGTAATAACAGAAAGTCAAGCAGAATGTATAAGTAATAACAAGAATAGTTACGGACCGTCCTCCTCGCCTCTGGAAGACAATAGTCTTCTAAAATGCACTTTTATTAGTCTATAATTTTCGAATCACCCAACAAAATACTGCGATTTCCATGTATCAAAAATAATAAGAATCAAATTTAAAGGATGTGTATTAAAGAAAGTAGGTCATTTCTATTCATGTGAATTTTCTCTCTTTCCATATTTTTCGCATATTCGCGAATATATTCATTGGAAATTTACACTTCTGATAATAAAGAGTTTCGACAAATTTAAGACTTTAGCATTTCGATGATATCCAACTTTATTACAATCACATTTTAATATTCCCAGCTCGATAAACGTAAATTGCAAATTCAAACAAAATCCTTTAATACTAAATTATGCGTAATATCAATGAGAATAAAAGATGAAATTCAAATCCTTTCTTTCGCAATTCATGTCAGTTCCAACAAGCTTACTTTGTACTACTTTGTAACTGGTAAAATTTTAAAATAGCCGGAGCTTTATCAAAGTATTCTACTTCAATCTAGTTTAAAGTGCAGTTTTGAGTAACAGGATTAAAGTGGAATCGTGATTTAAATATGTGGAGGTTCAGTAAAGTCATAATTCAACAAAAGCCTGTGAATAACTGACTAAGAAGAAATCATAATGCATTTACCAAATACAGTCAATATAATTAAAAGTAAATCCTTTTCGATCAATTACTTTCAAGCAATAAAATAAAGCAGGTACAAATAAAGTATCCTATCTTCCTTATGGTCAAGCATAAAGCTTTATACAAGGCTTGCTGCAAGGAGAGAGCGCATGTTTTCGCGATATAACTCAAATGTAGCCGCTCACGTAATACAGTACAACTTTATAACTAATCCAGAGTTCATCCCTGGAGTAATGCTTGCGTTCTTGCGACCCTAGAGAATTGATGACAAATGATAAAGAGCTGGAGGAAGCGTAGGTAGCTTGTTTTGGATCGCAGAAATTCATGTCTATTTCTTGCTCTAAAACATGCAATTCAATGACGCATGATTTTAGCATGCGAGAGCGTCTTTCACGTGACTAATGAAAGCGCTGTACGAGAATTTGCGAAATAATTTTAAAATCTGTAGTTGTGTGAAGGTTTGAATTTTATTCTGTTGATATTATATTATTGTGGAGGCCCCGTATTCTTCATCAGAAAAGATATTTAAAACATATTTATTCCCTAAAATCATATTTTGAATTAATAACCTAGAATAATTGATATTTATTGTTATTTTTTAATAGATTCATTTTAAAAATAATGTTTTACTTTTTAATTATATTCTGAGCTTCAGATCTATTATGAATTAGCAAATCTTCATATTTCATTAATTTATTTATCATACAAATTTAAACAATTACATCCAACTTTCCAAATTAGCACTACATAAATTTTTGTGCTATGCCAGTGAATTTTAAAATCTTTAAAACCTATTATTTTATATTTATTATTATTAGTAACTCTTCCTAAAATCTATAGGTGTTAAATTAAAAATACTTGACTCAGAATAAGCTTTCTTCTTAAAATCTAAGAGATATCCGCTCACTTTACTATCGCCTATACTAGTCTTAATAAAAAGACTTAGTAGTATTAAAAAAATATATCCTAATAACGGGCGGGGTCAGAAATTCAGAAAGTTAAAATCTCGAAAGGTAAACATTATAAAAGTAAAATTCAGAAAGGTAATATTCAGAAGAATTAAAATTAAG